>JUFY01025459.1:0-10862 GCA_001855655.1 Leptopilina clavipes | reverse complement strand
ATAATAATATTATTATTATTTAATAAGTAATTTTTACTGTTGAGTAAAACAGTAATAATCTAAAAATAATGTATAAAAATGCTTCATTTAGAGGAGACACATTTGTTACATAAAACAAAAAGGAATTAAATAATATTCCATGAATATTTTATTTAACGAGACGAAGAACATTGTCCATTTAATATTTAACTTTTAGAGATTATAAAACAATTAAAAAACTGTTTTTGTTATTTTGAAACGTAATGAAAAATTATATAAAAGCAATTTAAAATTTGTAGCTTTTTCTAGTGCAAAATTGTCATCCGAGTTACGACAAGTTGATATAATGTGCTATTTAATGTGCACGAATAAACAAGTGGGTTTGACCTTCATGATCACTGAGAAAGGTAAATACGAGGAGTGACTAAGAATGCAGTCTTACTGCAACAGCCATAGAATGCTGCTGCGTCTTGCGACAATGATCAATGATCTCATTATGCAACCGCACACATCTGTATATGTATATTAAATTCTTACAAAAATGGTGATTTCATCTTCAAGAACTTTAAAACCATGGAAACGTGTTTTTCGTTCCAAAATATTCGAGGCTTACTATTTTCTTATGAATAAAATATTTCTCATTCGTTTATCATTTTTTTTTCGTTTGTTTATTTTACCGTTTCAATTTTTATACTTCAATTTTTTATTTTGCTTTTCTTTTCTTTTTTTGTTATACTCTTTATTAATTCAAAAATAAAATAAAAAATTCATCTACAATGAATTTCAATTGATTTTAGAAACAAAATAATATGTCAAAAATTTTGATTGAATTAGAAATAACATTGTGATAATTTTATATTTTTCTCGAATATATTTGGAAAAAAAATTATCTTCTTTTTTCGAGGAGAATCAGTCGAAAAGACGGAAAAAGAATAATAATAATAATAATAATAATAAGAAAAGGAAGAAGAAGATGATGAAAATTCAACAAAAGCATTCCCGACGTTTTTCTTTTCAACACAGAAAATGGAACGCGTTACTTTATGGCCGGACAACAGCAGCAGCAGCTTTTATGCCCGTGGATAATTCTCGCACCATGAGATGGAAGTCAATCGAAAGAATGCACATTTACGATTTTCCTGATTTCAAACGATGCTGTCCAACACAGCCAATTGAAGCGAGGTGAAAGTAGACACCCTGGATTTGTTAATCTCCTTGCAAAATAAGCATTTTTTTCTTCTTATTTTATTTATTTACTCACTAGGGAATAGCCTCATGAGTAAAAAAAAAAGAAAAAAAGAAACGGAAAAACTTTCTAAAACATTCCACGTAATATTGTGAATAATCCTCAAGATATTTTTCCCTCTAACAATTGATTTTCATAACTTAAAATTTTATAATTACTGAATTTCCCCGCCTCAATACGAATTGAATTTTATTGATAAAAAAAGAAATTTGAGAAACTTAATTTTACGAATTAAAAAACAGTTTGATTTCGTTGATTATAAGCAAACCATTTTGTGAATGAAATTGCAATGGAAAATGTCTAATTATTTCATTCTGCAATTTTCATAGTGTATGAGTTTTGTATTAAAAAGGAAAAAATGAAAAATTGTTGGCTTACCTTACTGGGGATGAGCAAACGAAGTTCATCATCGCCTTGTCTGTAGCGTTTATGGGGACTAATTGGTCCACCGCTACCTGCCATACCTCCGGCATCAGCCTCTCTCTTCATTATTGCTAAAAACAATGAGAAAAAAAATTAGATTTACGTTTTCATATTTCAAATTAGTAAATTTACTATAAATCGGTTCTTAATAACAATTTTCTTTAATTTGCTTTTAATTGAAAAAACGAAAACAAATTTTCATTTTTTATTTTATTTTTATGTGTATTACTCACCGTTAATGTTGCTCGAATTCCTCTAGCTTCTGAGATGAACTGGTGGTATGATATCCTTAAAGAAAAAGAATAATGTTATTTTTCTCCTCTCTGCGACGAATCACATATCGCACACAGCAAAGCTGTGCGAACACGTTACAAACATAAAAGTAGGTCAATACTTGAATTTAAAGAAAATGAAAACCTTCAGTCATCAAAGCAAATGTGAAACTAATTTACAATTCGAGTAATTTTTATTGGACAAATATTATTAAAATTGTTGCATACGTATTGTTAATTGACATTTAATTAAATATAGTTTCTTAGTTGAAAATAAACGCAATTTTAATTTATAAAAAGTGTTGAAAATCTAATCATTGGCTATATATATTTATATAAACAATTTTCTATAATATTAAATCTTTGAAAGTTTTTTCCAAGTCTTGTGAAATATTTTCCGTGAAATCTTCAATAAGACTTTGTCAATCTTTCACTTCCTACACACATTTGACGAGTGGGAAAAAAATATTTTCAGTCATTGGAAATTCAACAAAACTTTCTCATTATTTAAAAAAAAAAAATATCAATATTTTTTTCCCAACTTCGTTGAAATAACTTTCAAAATAATTAATTATTAATAAACGATTCTTTTAGTTTACGAAAATAAAAATTTCAAGGTTCTACAAAACTTGTCAAGTATATTTAGAAAAAATGGAACAAACAAAAGAAAAAATACTTTATAAAAAGAAAAAAAATAATTTAAAGATTTTTGATAACTTTTTACAAGGAAAGTTTCAATTCTCTTTTCCTCAAATGAAATCTTACAAGTTGAGCGCGTATTCAAGTTACGAACTATTGTATTCAAAGCACGTAAATTGCACCGACCGTTATTCATTATTTCGGTAAAAAAAATCAATGTAACAATTAGTTACAACAGTTTATTTTCAACTTGAAAAAAAAATTTATTCTATCCATATCCGCATTTTTTAATTTTTATTCTATATTATTTATTATATTTATTATTTAAAAAAAACGAAAAAAAATATTAACACAAAAGTTATAAATATATTGTAGTAAGGAATAATAAAAGAATAAATAAAAAATTCAAATATTCTGAACCTTTTCTGTTAATAATAAAAGCTATTTTCACTACTCGCAAAAGGTGAAAGAAGTTTCTGCCCAATTGTTCTCGTGATAAAAATCCGACTCTCCCTTGTGCTATTGTGTGTTGATCTCCTAATTAACCCCCCTCAATAATATTCTCAAAGAAAAAAATGTTTATTAAAAAATTTCAAGTAATTTAACACAATCTGGCTTTTGCGGTATTTTCTTTTTTTTTCATTTAATTAAAAACTAAACTAAATTTACTATTTTCTTTACTCGTTGTCCAGACACCAAAAAAAAAAAGGAAAGAGAGAAAGAAAAAAAAGGTGAAACAAAAACAGTATTAAATTAAGACCAATTTAATTAAATCGAAACTGAAGCTTTGTTTGCATGACGCACAAGTTTTTACAAACGATTATTATAAGCGAAAGAATTCAAACACGAAATAATAAAATTTTTTTTGAAAACACTTTTTTAATTAAAATTATATCATTCCTTGTGCAGTTAAATATACATTAATTTTTGATTATTTCCTTTAAATACAATTTTAAAATTAAATTAACATTTTTTACAATAAATATTATTTATTTTGGAACTTTTGTATTAGTTAGTTTCATTATTAGTTTCAAACTAAAATATACTTGATTATTATAAAATAAATTAAGTCAAATTAAATATTTGTTCAAATAAAGAAATTATTGGTTCAAATTTATGTAATTTATTTGCTTCAAATAAATATTTATTTCATGTCAAGTATAATCGATTTCGATACAACTTTTTCCTCAAGCAACTATTAATTGATTGATAAATTAATAATCGGTAATTGAAGTTACTAATGTTTCTCAAACTCCACTAATTGAAAACAATTAATGAGATTACAATCGATTCCCTAAATATTCGGATAATTCCCCCTGAACTAACAATAATTATTTAACAATAACGTCAATAAATTTTTTTTTTAATTATCTGCCACTTTTTGAAATTTCAAATCCACTTTTCCTTCCGTTTTATTAAAAAATTTGCCAAATAAAAAATATTTTTCTTTTTACTTCCGTATTAGTGTTACATCATCTTGTTCTCCAGAGAATAAAAATTTTTACCAAATAATTGCAAAATTGGGTAAGAAAAAAATTCTTTTTAAACAATAAATAAAGCAGAAAATTTTTTCTTAATTAAAAAATCACATACTTGAAGTTTCACTTCTTCAATTTGACTTAGCAACGCGACACACACAACGCGGTATAAAAATTTCTTTTTTCGCACTGTTTCAAAATCTTTTTTTTTTTTTTCTTTATCCCTCTTACACCACTGTGACTTTCACCGGGAACACTGACAATACATTTCCTTTTTCCGCAACACTCTCACAAACAATGAAGAAAAAAAAATAAGAAAAAAAATTGCGGATGCTCATTAGTGAAATGCGTGATTCAAGTTAAATAGCGTGCAGATTGTCATATTGATCAGCTGATGGTCGGGTGAACACTAAACTAGTTCGTGGAATTCACCCCTATTGTTTTGAGTGTGCGCATGCGTCACACTCACCTTATGCCTTCATCAATTGCTTTACTATGTACTCCCCCCTCCTCTCACTCTTTTTATCCTTCCCCCCACACACCAAAAAACCCTTCCCTTTCAATATCAATCCACCCACCCTCCATGCAATTTTCTATTCGTTTGTAAAACAAATAATTACATTAAAATTTTATTATAATGTTTATTTAAAAAGAAATTTATATAGCCTATTTAAATAATTTGGTGAATAAAGTAAAGAAATGTTTTTTTTTTAAATAACTGAAAGAAAACATACTCTATTGATCCGGGAACCTATCTGTTGCGAGTCAAGTTTGAAACAATACTGAGGAGAGTTTTAGCGAAAATGGACGGACGTATCATGGTTTGTAGTTACAGGTTCGAATTCATGAATGAAAGTTTAATTTTAGTTCATTAAAGCGAACATGTTGGTGTAAATAAATTTAATTGTTTCCGATTTCACAGCGGTTTCAGAGCACAAAAGAGTCGCGATATATTACACAAAAGAATTGTAATTTTTTAATACACATAATAACTTAATAACAAGTTAATAAATATTTTACTACTGTTGAATATTATTTATCAAAAAATATTGTTACCATTAAATTTAAATCATTGTTTTTCGCAATTTTTTTTTAATTAGTAAAAAAAATTTTCCACTTGAGAGTAAAATTAAAAATCAGAAACTTACTGGAACTGAAATTTTTTTTTTTATAATTTCTTTTAGGGCAGAAAAAACATTTTATTTCAATGTTTCTTAAAATGTTTTTTCATGAATAAAAAACGAAAGCTTGACGTTCAAAGGATTTTATTTCTCTTTTAGCGAATATGAAAATTTTTTATTTTTTTATTAAATAAAGAACGAAATTAAAAATAAAAGTTCAAAGGCAATCAAATGTCCCTTTTTTGTAATTTTCTTCGTAAAAAGGAAATAATTTTGTCTAAAAGTGTTTTCATTAATCAAGAACGAAAGTTAGAAGCTCGAAGGCAATTAAATGCCTTTTTTTAACTACTGAAAAAACGTAAGCAAATTACTTTGTCACTGATGTATGTGATATGAATTTTCTACCTATAAATATATACTATGTTAAAAAAGTCCTTATTTTTCTGTTCGAAAAAAATAACATAAATTGAAATGTTAACTCACCACTGATCAGTTTGAGTTGAAAAGAAGAAAAGTCTCCTTGAGTGAAAATTCTCTTTCTCTCTAAAACATAAAAATAGAAAAATTATTTTTAACATGCACATGAACAGTAATAAGAGAAAATAAAAATTTTTCACACGCGAACGGAATATAATACCTGACGCAAAATTAGCACTTTTTTATTAGTTAAGTTAATTTAACTAAATTATATTTATATTTACCGCATTTATATTTTTTATTTAAATTTTATTCTTCTGAAGGAAAAATAAACATATTTACACACTAAAGTGAAAAAATATCTAAATATATTATTTTTTTAGAATAAATATATATCGATTAGATTTTTTTTTTTTGTTAAAGTATATCAAATAATGGACATTCACTAAAAGAATATTTAAATATTTAAATAAAGTATATACAATATACAAAATTAATAAAATGTACCGTGACATATATTCTTTGTACATACATAAAGTACCTGTCGCGCAAACGACATTCGTGTATCAATTTATGAATAAATTATCACTTATGTACATTTAATTTATATCTTTATGTATACAGTACATATATTCTAACCAAAATTCAAAGAAAAAAAAATATTCCAAAGAATGCAAAAAAATAATTAATAGGAAAAAAGCTAGAAAAACAAACCATTTTTTAAAAATAAAGTTGTTAATTCAATTTTTTAAATTTTCACTTAAATTACATTATTTCATAATTTTTAAAATAAAATATACTTTCTTATATAACCGAACATCTAAAACAAACACAAAACCGGTTTCACTAACCGGTTAAATGTTAATCAACGATTAAATCAAACCGACATATCACAAGAGCTCTTAAACTGGCAATAATCACTAATTATTTAAAATTAAATTTTATGAAACCAACCCTACTAAAAATACTAATTTTTTAAATAAATAATAACCGATTAAAGACAATGAATCACTGATACATCTAAACGTTCAGAAAAAAATCTATAATTTTTTTTAATAAAACAAATGATATATATGATAAAAATTTATAGACAAAAGCAAATATTATAATATGAAAAATAAAATTACTGAAAATTAATTAGCTAATTTAGTAAAAAGAAAAAAAATTACATATACAATAATTAATTAAAGAGGTTAAAAGAAACAAAAAGTGAAGCAAAAAGTGAAATAAAAAGTAAAACAAAAAAAAAGAAGAAAATTAAACCAAGTGTAGAAATTTTATATAATTTTCCTATTAATTAGATATTAGATATTTATTTCACTTGTCTTATTACATAAAGTAAATTATAAGGAGTTTCGCTTTATTCAATCAAAACAATTAGCGGATATATAATTAAGTCGATCATTCAAAATTTGTAAAAGCTCCTATTAATTAACAATACGAAAATTATAAACTAAATAACAAAAAATTACCTATCGAACGAATTTAAAAATTTACATTATTATGTAAATAATAGAAAATCTAACTAAAAGATAAACATTCACATTTTTAAATTGTTCAGTTTTTAAACAATTTAGAACAAAAAAAAAAAATTATTTAAATAACCAAAATTGCCTGAATAGTCTAAATGGTTAAAAATTGTTCGAAAGGCTTACTTTCTAAATTCCATGAAGTAAGATTTCACTTTTTTTTTCAAGTGAAAAATTGAACCAGTGTAATTAAAAATGAAATGACAAATTCTCTCCAAAATTACTCCCTGAATCTCTTTCATTTTAACTTTGCCAACAGCTTTAAAGTAGAATCAAGAAATGAAAAAAAAAAAAAAAAATCAACTAAAACTCAGTTTTTTTGGTTAAAAATAAAAAAAATACACCTCTTTTTTAAATTAACTTTCCAACGACAATTTCCACTGCTAAAAGTAAATGAGTTTTTCAATTTATTGAGAGTGAAATCCCACTCGAATTATTGTGAGTGAAATTTTCATTTTGTCACTATGATTGCACTGGAACAATTTTCAATTCAAAGAAAAGTGAACATAAACTTATGAAACAAATATACTGCATAATTAAAAAAACAAATTTCTGACATAATTTGAGTAATGTATCGAAAGAGGAATAACCAAATAAGGAACTACCTCTCATATATGAAAATTGATGATCACGGAATCTTCATCAGGGGATGATGATGATGGACTGAATCGCACACTCAATTCTTGATGAATAACCCAGCTTAAAAGCGAATCGCGTCGTTTTATTAAAAAAAAATAAAAAACTTTTCATTGTTTTTTATATGGAGGACTTTCACAAGACTATTGTCACTAGAAATCCGTCAAAATAACTATATATAATACTGTGTTAGAGCGACACGAGGATGCACACGTCCGAAGAAAATTTTTGTGCAATTTAATCGTACAGTGCAAAACGATAATTATTTTACTTTTCGATATTCTTTTTTTATATAATATAATAAGGGGGAAAAAAGAAAACGAAAAAGAAACCAGAAAAGAGGCTTACTTAAAGGTACGTCGCGGCCACGATATCCGGTTGTGAAGTTCCAAGAGGACCAAAGGGGAACCCTTGGATGCACGTAACTAATACTTCTCAAAGAGAACCCGAAGTGTTCTCCACTTAATGTCGTGGTTGTTAGTGGCTCCCAATGGCCTCAAACTGGCTTCTTATCTCATGAATCGCCCAATCAAAAAACCGACATCATCCCTTGCTTCGATTGGCCAACAACGGCCACTACAACGATTGCAATTGGCTAAACAGCTTAAGTTACCTTGACTACCGTTGGCATCAACAATATACACCCTGGTCGATAATGTGCCTACAACATATTACTTTTTTCTTGCCTGGAAGCTTTGCACTTGTTAACAATCATCGACGACTACTGACCCTTGCCAACCAAGGTTGGCCCTACTCTCGCCTACGGATAAAAAGACTCTCTTTTAAAGCTTCATAAACCGCTTTGTGACGGTTTTAGGCCATTAACACCTTAGATTTGGAACGAGTTCATTATCCCCTTGGGAGTTCTAATAAAAAAAAAAAAACCACCAAGGCCACTTCAAACATTTTTTACGAAATATCAATTTTTTATTATTAAAAAGGCAAAAGACTGCAATTCTTTGCAAATTTTTCTTTAAAATTTTTTCCATTTATGAACAAGAAACCTAACATATGTGTATTATTGTCACGTTCTCAAAAAACTTGTTTAGAATTGAAAAGAATTTGGTTCAGACTTGATTAAGTCTGTTAATAAAACAAGAAAACTTGAGTATTATTCAGAATCCTCTTCTGAATTCTAATGAACTCTTCACCATCACTTTAAAAAGAAGTCTTCCAAACTGTTTTCAAAAGAGCTTACTTGTTTTTACTTTTTTAAGCTCTCCCAACAAATTCCATTGATCAGCAAAATTTAGCAAAATAAACAACTGAAAAATTAGACAATTATTTATAATTTTCGGAAGCAATAGAATTGACCAAATATTTCTGTACGAATTCTGAAATCAATACGCATTCACAACAAAATTAAACCCATAATAATGAAAATGTATTGTTTCTAAAGATTAAAATATTTGCGTGTAGATTAGCAAACAGACACTTAAGAATATATTATGAAATTATTGAACGAATATTTGTCAACATTATTTAACATAAAAAACAAACAGTTACTTTTTGCTTTTATATTCAGAGAATTCCAGTTACTTTACTCAGCATACAAAAGAAATTTCGTCACACACTTCCTTTCTGAAGTTTCTGAAAGGAAGTGCTGCATTTTCAAGTGTTTTGTACCAGAACTCTTGAAAAGAGAAAAAGAATCTAATGCCTCGAGTCACGACTAATTATTCCAAAAGTAGATTTTATTTTCTAGATGTTCGATTTTCAGAAGAAGAAGAAGAAGTATTAAAAGGAGTAAAACTTCTTTTGTTATTAATTCTAGTTCCCTCAAAGATCAATATTTAGAATCGAAAATTTACCAAAGAGATTGGAAGAATTTTGTCTTTTATTAAATCAATCTAACGTTCAAATTGACTTTATTCAAAATGTGGTCAAATAAAACGGATACATTCGGACAAGTGGTTTCTTATTAATTTGCTCTCACATTTTTTTAAACATCTTAAATTGAGACCATAAATTGTGTCAAATTGTTGAAATGCAACGTTTTGATGCTGTTAATGGTCTCAAATTTGAGATTTTCAAAAAGAACTGCTTCTTTAAATTTTTAGCGAATGTGAAAAATTTTTATTTATCAAGAACGAAAGTTAGAAATTCGAAGGCAATTCCCTTCGTGCCAAACAATTTTGCTAAAAGTGTTTTCATTAATCAAGAACGAAAGTTAGAAGTTCGAAGGCAATTAAACGCCTTTTCTCTCCTGAAAAACAAAATTAATAATGATTCAACTTCTTGTTTTTAAACTTACAAAACAAGAAATGTCTGTGTCAAAAAGAAATCGCTTAATAACAATGAGGAATCTAATTTTGAAAATGTATTTTAATTTCTATTTTCATGGAATTAAAAATGAATAATCGAAGAACCATTCTATGATACAAAAATAAATATTCCGATTGATCTGTTAATAACTCCCCAGGGTATACAGTCATCCAATTCAACCGTAAAATATGATCAAAAACTTTATAATAATTCAACAATATCAATTTAAAGGTAATTTCTAAAATTAGCATCCACTTGGTTGCACTGAAAAAAAAATTTATTTGATTCAATTAATTCAAGTTATTTGAAAAATATTTATTTGAGTCAAATATTTTTTATTTGGATCGATAAAATATGTATTTGATTCAAATAACTTGAATTATTTGAATCACACTTATTCGAATCAAATAAATTTTATTTGGGTCAAGTAAATAATTAATTGAATCTAATAAATGAATTCATTTAACTCAAATAATGAATTATTTAAAACAATTAATTTATTTATTTCGCTTAAATATTTGGTTATTTGATATAAATAAGAATTATTTGACACAATTAACTTATTTTATTGATTCAAGTAAACTAAATTATTTAAAATGAATAACTTATTATTTAGCGCAAATACATAATTTTATGAAAACAAATAAAAAATATTTAGATCAAATAAATAATTTATTTGATTGAAAATAATGAATTAATAGAAACAATAATTTTTTTAATTGAATGGAATATTTGGTTATTTGATATGAATAAGAATTATTTGACACAATTAACTTATTTTATTGATTCAAGTAAACTAAATTATTTAAAATGAATAACTTATTATTTAGCGCAAATACATAATTTTATGAAAACAA
>JUFY01025457.1:0-13044 GCA_001855655.1 Leptopilina clavipes | reverse complement strand
TTTTTTTTTTTTTTTTTTGATAAAACTTTTTTAAACCAATGTTAAAAGTTCTCGCAAGAGTAAAACAATATCGAAACTTGAGAGGAAATGTTTTTCAAACTAAAAATATCAATTTTAAAAAGGTTTAAATTTAGTGCTTTTCATTTTATTTTCTGGCAGGTGGGGAAATTTTTTTTCACACGCTGATTTGTGATTGAAATAAAATGTTTCTAAAGTAAAAATTAGTTTACTGAACAAAAATTTATTAGATTCAAATAGATTACTTGTCTATTGTCAAATTAATATTTACTTGCACCAAATAATTTTTATTTATATCAAATAAATTCTAAGTGAAATAATAATTTCTGTATTTGAATCAAATTTAGTGGACTCAAGTAAAATTTATTCGATACAAATAATAAATAAATATTTTTTTGATAATAGTCAAGTAATTAATAAATTGAATCAAATAAATTTTTTTCTTCAGTGTAGGTATAATTTCTGTAGGCAATGTTCGTAATATTGCAGCGCAATATTGACTACTTAATTTTGTAAAATTAGATTACAAATTTTATAAAAAAATATTTGACTGTAAAATGAATGTAATAAATAAAAATTGATTAATTAATTTTTTTTTTAGTAAAAATTGGGTTTTATTTTGGGGGCATTTTTTGTTATTGACCGAAAAGACTAGACGTACCGATTATTCGAGAATAATTGCAAATTCCAGCATTATTCACCATTATGTCGACACCTCCCATATATTCATCGGCGAACTTAAAAGCTTTTTGAATGTCATCATATTGCGTTAGGTCACATCGAATTGGATGTAATTTGCCGAAATTCTTGTTTTTATTGATTTCATTGGCGGTTTTTTCTAAACGCTCCTTTTGAATGTCCAAACCAACAACGTTTATTCCCTTCGATAGTAGAGCATGCGTTATTGCAGCTCCCATACCGGAAGCGGCACCTGTCACTATCGCTGTCTTTCCTCTCCAACGGTCCATTCTGGAAAATTGTTTTATCACTTTTTTCTTATTTCTTTTTTTAGATTATTTTGTATTTATTTTGTATTTTCCTAATAATGTGGATTAAAAGAATTATTAAAGTCAAATAATCAATTAACTTGACTGTAGTATCAATAAAATAACTATATAATTATTTTCTATTTTTATCGAATAACATTTTTTTCAGTTTATAATTTTGTATATATAAATTACTCGTAGTCCTTGTAAATGAATTGTATCTTTTATTGTTAGGTTTCAATGTTGCTCATTCAGATAAGAAACTTGACAAAAGCGGAAATTTGTACATGTTTTAATCTTTAGAATTTTTTTTTTTTTTTATAAATTTAAATTAAAAATATCAATGGAGTTTGTGGGAAATTTGTACACTAAAAAAATTTATTTGATTCAAATAACCGATTACTTGTCTATTCTCAAATAAATATTTACTTGAACCAAACAATTTTTATTTAAATCAAATAAACTGTAGTTGAATCAATAATTTCTGTATTTGAATCAATAATTTCTGTATTTGAATCAAATGCCATTTAATTGACTCAAATAAAGTTTATTTGATACAAATAAATATTTATTTGATAATAAACAAGTAATCGGTTCTTTGAATCAAATAAATTTTTTTTTCAGTGTATAAAATACTTGGATTAATTGATTTGGTTTAGTAATTTTTACCGTGAATTACACTGCTTGGAAAAGTAAATTTTATTTTTAGTCTAATTTTGACTGAATATGATTACTAATTAATAATTAATATAATAATAACAATAGCAGTAGTAGCAAAAACAAAAGTAAGAAAAAAAAATAATAATATAAATAAATATTACACTGAAAAGAATATTTTGTTTTGTTAACAAAACATTTGGTTGCGATTTGAACAAATGTTTGTTTATTATAAAGATTAGTTAATAATTATTTTAATTATGATTTAATTATTAAACATTAATTATTAAACATTAATTATTATATGTTTAATTCAATAACCAATGTTTCGTTGTCTAAACTACAATTAAAAAATTTTTTTTTATTTTGATAAGAAATTTAAATCATTTTTATCTTTTTTTCTTTACTTAAAAACAAGTGAAGCTTAATTGATTTGTAATTTGGAGATTATTTTTATATTTTTTTATATTATATATGAATTTTTTATTACTTTTTCAATTACTTTACCTTGACGAAGTTTAATTAATCTGCGCTCAAATCTAGTGCTACTAAATGCGGATAATATTGTTCTGAGCACGCTGCCTTCCACTTAGCAATAGGTATATGCTTGTTATCTCCAGTTGTGACTTTACTTTTCATTACTTCAATTACATAATACTATGAAGGTCGCTTGATTGTGACGTAATTAAAAATGTTTAATTTAAACAGTTTAGCACACATTTTATACAATGTTGTTTTTATGCATCGTGAATAATTTGAATTGATATTTCAATGTTTTATTAATAAGATTCACATATATTGATTCATTATCAAGATGGATTTCTTTGTTATTTAAAAAAATTTTTTTTTTTAGTAGGATTTAAAATTTAGATTAAATTATTCATTTTTGTTTCAAATTTAAAACAAAAAATACAATTTATTTGATTTAAATGCAAAATATAAGTTGAGGAAGTATAAATATTTATTTTGGATTATAGCCAAGTGAGGGATTATTTGAATTAAATAAAATTTGTTTTTCGCAATGATACTATTTAAATTTTGTATAGTGTGAAATTGTCAAAAAGCTCTTTGTTTATATTAATGTACCTAATGATTTATTTTCAGAAAAGTTTTTTTTTTAAGCGCGATTTTTACAGTTTTTTATGAATTACTCGCTGGGTGTACACAAATTGAAACTTTGCCATTTTATGGCTAAGTGTTGAACATTGACAAATGCTGGAGCTATGGCGAACTTTTCTTTAACATTTTATCCGCATGCTTGCCGATGAAATATCTCTCGAGACTCGTAATGATTGCCGCTAGCTATTCTGGTTTCTGAGATCACAAATTAACCGCATTAAATACGCGATGCCATCACTAGTAAATGAGGACATTTTTTTTTTCTTTCACTTTTCTCCGCAAACCTGAGAAATTGAAAATGTCTTAGTTTAAGATTTTAAAGGCGATGCTCTAATAAAAAGATGCGTTCAAATTTTGTTCTTTTTTTGATTTTTATCAGTAATTAACAATTAATGTTATTCTTAGTTATTTTGCCGCAAAGTTATTGAAATTTAAAGTTGGTTAATTTTGAGCAGTATGTAATTTTTTTTAAATTTAAATTTTTTTAGATTTTAATTTTTTAAAATTTTAGAAATTTCTAATTTTTTTCCTTCTCTTTGTTTCAGGTATGTGGACATTTCAATATACGTAGAATACGAGAAATTGGTGAGTTTTTTACGCTTCTAATTCACTCCTAATAACAATTAGGAATTTATTATAAATTATTATCAATGATAATTTGTTATGATACCTACTTGAAAATTTAAAAGTTGACAAGAAAACTTTATATTTTTAAGAGTAGGTATTAAAACAATTATTCAAATTAAAAATAATAATTTGTTTAAAATTAAAAATACAATCATTCTGGCTTTACCGTGAACACAATATTAAATAACAACAGTTAATTCAAACAATTTTAAATAATAGTTACAATTTAACTGAATTTTTGTTAGTTAATTTATTAATTTAGTACTGAACAGTACTAAAAATTTTGAATAATTTATTGAAATAAATTAACAATAATAATAATAATAAAATTCGCAATTACTTTTAATATTATTTAATTATTGAATTAATTAATTAGATTATTAAATAACAAAATAATATTATTTCATTGTTAGTTAAATTTAATTTTTATTTAATTATTGAACAATTATTATTTTTGACACAAATGCGCGAGGACATTTAATTTTTCGGGTCGTTTTGTATACATACATATATATTGTTATAATCGTGAAATTATTTTCGACGGTAACTTGTTAATTACCTGGATTCAAACTGAAGGCCAGTGTGACTCACACTCTCGTTTCCTGGGTTCCTCGATAACGACTTCCCACACTAGATACGGTCCTGAGGACCATCTCTCTTTCATACATATTCATGAGGCAATAAGGCCACCGCTGATCTTCCGGGGAATGGAATTATGAAACAACAAGAGAAGAATAGAAAATAGGAACGTCGCACAAACCCTTGCAGCGATATAGGGTAGTTTTCCCTCTTCTCCCCCCTTTTTCTTTTTCGTTTTGTCCCTTTTTCTTCTTTTTTTCTTGTTTCGCCTCTTCTTCATTTTTTTGTTTGCCACAGAGTTCCGTTTCGCTTTTCTTTCTTTTCTTCATTGTTCCGTCCATTTGTTTTTTTTCCCCTTCTTGTTCTTCTGCGCGGTGTTTTATTCCATTTTTGTTTAGAAAACATTTGTTTTTATAATTTTCGTTTGGAATTTATTTTTCCAGTGAATTCGATTTTGGGAATTTATTAATTATTTATTAGATATTATTATATTTAGTCGTTATATTATTATATTATAGTCGTGAATTATTTACGAAAAAGTTTGTAAAAATTATTTTCGAGTCGATTATTCGAATCGACAATTTTTTTTTCTGAAAAATGTTTTTTTGGGTAATAAATAATTAAGGGATAATATTATTTAATAATAGTAAATAATTGATGATTATAGTTTTAATTAATATAAATAAATAGTTGGTGAATAATTGTGTTATTCTCGTGTGGTAAATTTGTAACTATCGTTAGTGCAAAATGGTGATGTTTCTGAAGTTGTGCTATGGTATAATGTTGCGAATTTCATATAGAAGCGAGTCGTAAGCATTGATGTAGTCTTTCACAATTGAGTATACAATCTCAAAGTCAGCACAATAGATAAGTTTTAATTAGCACCAGTATGAGACAATGTGACAAAGGAATTTACCTGGCGTCAGCAGATAACAGATTGTCACTCATCAAAAGCACAGTTTTCTTTAGTAAAAACGACACCATGTATAGAGAGACGCGACGGTATTTTAGCGCAAACGAGTAAACAATAAGACACAATATTCATTTTCATTTCTCTCTCTCTCTCTCTCTCTCTCTTTCTCTCACTCTCTCTCTCTCTCTCTCTCATTTAAATTAATTCGAATTCTAGAAATTTTGCAATTTTACAATTTCTTCTAATCAAAATATTATCAATAAAAATAGAAAAAGTAGAAGATGGGTAAAAATAGGAATTTTTAATAGATGAAAATGACGACAAAGACGAGACTAATAATGTTGATTTAGTGGAAGTGGAATTTTTTTTAATTATGAATCTCCTCTTAGGTGGAATTGTATACAGTGCAACGTCACTCATTCCCTTGGAAACAATACTATCCTCGGATATAACTGTGATGGACGCACAGTATTCATATTTGAAACTTGCTCACAAACGGTTTCCTTGTCTCTCGTTGAGTAGAAGCTACCTCGACAGATCCACAAATTTGCAATCACGACAATGATCCTCCAAGCAGAGGGTAAATCTACCCTAACGGTTGAATCGATATGTTAGGTATGCCAAGTGCAATTGTGTATGCGTGCCGAGTTACCCCCCCAAAATAGTATATTTGCATACAATTAAAAGTTTGTAATTTCCCATGTTCCCTCTCCAACTCGATTGTCATACAATGAAACATTCAAATAACTCTTTTATTATAAACGGAAAAAAATTGGGACATTATATTTAGCTTTTTTTGTTTCTGTTTCTCGTATAAAAAAAAACTCTGTTGCATTTGGAGTCAATGCAGATGACTTTATATATAGTCACTTATTTGATTTTAATTATTTCAATTGACAAATGCATTCAGATTTCTTTTTTTCAAATGGAAATAATTTTCTTAAGAAGAAATTAATATGAACAAAAAGTGGTTTTTTTTAGTTATTTTGTATTATTCTATTTTTCCTTTTTTTTGCACTTTGTTAAAGTTTTAATTTCTATTTCGTAATTTTCCCGAAAAATGAGGAAAAATTTCCATTTGTTAACGAAACAAAAGAAGTTAAAAATTTTAATTTGACTCTTTCGCTTTTCTTGTCTTTTGTTCTGGCTTTTGATTGTTTTTAAAATTGTTTACAATTTCAAAAAAAGTGCCTTGAAAAGGACTCTCATGACCTCAATATTCAGTATCAGTTCCATTTTTCACAAATTTTTCTTTTAATATCAATTTTATTTAGTTTAATTTTAATTTGAAATTTCAGTGTGATGGAACTTTTAGTTAATAGAATCTTTAATTTATAGAATATTTGTTTGGTAGAATTTTTATTTCATAGAATATTTATGTGATTTTTCACAATGTTTTTTAAAGACAATTTTTCGTCTTTGTGGTAAAAATCTTTTTTGTTTAATAACAACTAGAAAGGAGGTCGAGATTTGTTAAAAAAAAAATTCACAAGCAAAGAATGAGGTTTTTGGTGCATGACACACTATTTTGGTTTTCCACTAATAAATTTCTTTTTTTTCTCTGCGTATACTTGTACGGCATATTGTGTATATAACAGTGGCAAAATAGTATCCGGGGCAACGTTATTATGATGCATTATACGAGCCCGGCAGTGCGTCTCTCAAGGTTTTTGTGTCTTTGGCCAGAGCGGAAATTGTAGAGGCTTTAGTTTTTTGCTTTCCACTAAATTTAGATTTATTGCTCATGTATAGCATACAATACTGAGTACAGGACACACACATACATATACTCTCATTATCCACATATATATACAGTTTGTTTTCTCAACTCTCCCTTCATCTTCGCTTTTGCTTCTTTCACAACATTTTTTTTACGTCCCCAAACTTTATACCCTCCAGGAGTTTGTCCAACTTATTAGATAGAATGTTTTTTCAAATTAGAAATTGTTTCCAAATGTTCGCTCTCTAATAAGAAAAACTATGGATTTTCTTTTACTATGAGCATAAATACGCATTGATAATTAATTACTTTGTTGGAGAAAAAAAAATTATTGGTTGTAAATTATTTTTCTTAACAAAGAAATATATTTATGGGGGTTTTTTTTTTTAATTTATGAGACTCAGATTGAAATATCGAAGAGGAGTGTAAAATATGAGATTTTTATTGTCGATTTTTATAACTATTAAAAAAAGGAAAAAAAGGAGGGGAAAAAAAACGATCCCTATATTAACGTGACGAAAAGAAAAAAAAAATTGGCGCGAGAAGGGAACTTTGTGGAAATAGTTCCAAATGGGAGTCATTAATTTTACTCATCCGCACCGCGAAATATAACTCCACGGGTAATAACGAACGTGAAACGATATGAGAAAAGTTGAAATACCTGCTCGCCGCTCCACTTTCGTCTCGTCTCGGAAGCTGTCACGAGAGTGTTGCAAAGGAGAGTCGAGAGGGGGTTAATGCTAAATTTCGTTTACGAAGTAAGTTTTTTTTTTATGATGAAAAGCAATGCTTTATGATGGTTTAAGTTTCAGCACTATTGCAATTTTATTCTAAACTTTGTATCTTTATAATTAATTTCCATGAATTTATATCAATTTCAATTTTTTTTTAAATAATTATTTTATTTTGATTATAATTTAATTTTAATTTTAATTTCGGCACTTAATTTGAATTTAGCAATTTTTTCCCTATTTATAATTTTAATTTGCAAAAATTCTAAAAAAAAACTTTGATTGCTCTGGAAAAATTTTATTTTTTGTTTTTTTCAGGGTTGTAAAATTTATTGCTTTAAATTATTTTTTGAGGTTTTTTTTTTCTAAAGAAAGGGGAAAATATATTTTTTTTTTGTCAGATTCCAAATTGTCGGTGAGAACATGTAGAAGTAGTGGTTTCAACTTTGATACAAGCACCACTTAATGGACAGTCAATTTGCGTAATGAAGTATCGGGACTTACCCATCGAGGTTCAATTACTTGTGAGAGGTCCAGCGAGGAACCCATTTTCACTCAGATGCTACGAACTTTGAAATTGAGAGAACACTATTATTTAGAGTAGAAAAAGCATTACTATTAAGTCAAAATAGTAAAATGTAGAATACAAAAAGTGTAATTTTTATCCCCCTCCTTCAGTTAGAAATGAAATTATTTGAATTCAAAATTTAAATATTTTTTCTACAAAAAAAGTAATTGTGTAATACAAAAAGTGTGTGAATTTTGAATTTATTTTTAAATTTTTATATAATTCAAATAATTTCATTTCTAAATGGAGGGGAGAGGGATAAAAATTAGTTTTTTTTTGTACAAAAAGTAACTGAGTAAAACTCAGTTAAAAAAGAAAAAATTTTAAACAATTTACAATAGAAGATAAATTAAATTTCGCAAATTTTGATATAAATAATTTTTTTCGTTTATATTTTCTTTTGCTAAATTATTTCTCTCCACTCTTAGGTTTAAATCTTTTTCATACTATTTTGTCTCCATAAATATATTTCTTATCTTCCTTTGAAACCACATTCATCGCGAATTAATGAGAAAAGTTTAGAGAGTCAGAGAGTAGAAAGCAAGGTGGGGGGACGAGGTGGGGACAGTGAAAAGGGGGCAAGGTCCAACTAAAATTTGCAATTTTCGAAAATAATTGGTGTAATTTGCCAAAAGCTTTGGGGTAAAATGAATTCATAACTTTTATGTGTATGATGAAAATGTCCTGAACTTTAGCCAACAGGGTGAAACAGCTTTCTCTCTCTCTCTCTCTCTCTCTCTCTCACTCTCTCTCTCGTAGAACAAGTTTATTTGTTGAAAAAATATGGTTTATAATAATAAATTTTTGTTTTTTTTTTGTAATTTTTTTTTAATCGTCAATGAAACAATGGGGCAAAACAATAAAGTCTGTTCAAGCCGGGAATCCCCACATCGCGAGCGGACAATCGTTTATTACCACGTACTGTAGGAATAATAATGCTAATCATGTGTATATGCTGTCGACACATTAATTAATACCCGCCCTATACAATTGTGTTTCGTAAACAATGAAATTCGAATGTGATTTCGTGCAATGTACTATTGTAAAGCCCATTAGTGATTGCCTCATATAATTTCATGATCACCGATCGAGAATATTATTTGTCACACAAAACCGGAAGTTTCCAAGCAATCGTGATGTTTCAAACGATTAAAGCATTAGCTGCTGTGTGACAATCGGAGAAAGAAATTTTGTATTTTCCCAATGATTTAGATGTTGTAATTAATTAGATTTTTTTTGACATTTTCGATTTTGTGTCTGTTTTCGAAATTTATTGACTTTTACTACTGATGTACTGATAGTAAAATAATACGAATTTCAAATATTTTGGCAAGACAGAGAATATTTATCCAATTAGAATGAAATTAACGAACTTGCAACGTTACGTCTGACTGAAAACAATTTTACTACTGATACCAAACATAGAAAGGAAAGTGGTAAGTCTGACAGTAAGGGACTTTTACTACTGACAATAAAATTACAAAATTTTACTAGTTTTGTCTGACTAAGACTTTATTTTACTACTGACAGTAAACTTAACTAAAAACGTTTTGTCTGTCTACACTGTTTTTTACTACTGATTTGAAAATTAAACAAAAAGGTCTGACTAAACTGTCTTTTACTACTAATTCAAAAAAAAATATTTTCATTACTGATAGTAAGATTTGTATTAAAAACAATTCGTCTGACCGAAACTTTCCTTTACTACTGATACGAAAATTGAACGAACATAAAATGTTCTGTCTGACTAAACTGTCTTTTACTACTAACCCAAATAAAAATATTTTATTTTACTATTCATAGTAAAATTTGTATTTAAAACAGTTCGTCTAACAGAAACTTTCTATTACTACTGATACGAAAATTAAACGAATATGAAACGTTCTGTCTGACTAAACTGTCTTCTACTACTGATTTAAAAATCAAACGAAACTTAAACGCTGTGTCCGACTGAAAATAAATTGACTACTGACACTAAATCTATATGAGAGTTTGTAAAGGCCGACAGTAACTGACTTTTTCTACTGAATTCAAATATTAAATAAAAAAATAAGAATTTGAAACACTTGGTCTGACCGAAAACTTGCTTTACTACTTATATCAAAATTATACGATAAAAATACTTTCTGCCTGACTGAAAATAAATTTACCACTAATGCCAAACACACAAAAGAATTTGGAAGTCTGACTGTAAATTTCTTTTACTACTGATGCTGAGATAACAAGAATTTTTTACATGTCTGACTATGAAGTATTCTTACTACTAATATTAAAATGAGAAAGAATTAAATACGTTTAGTCCGACTGTAAGTATTCTTCACTTTTGCTTTGAAATTTACACAAATTTCAAATGTCTGACTAAATTTACCTTTTACTACTGACCGATAATTTACACAAATAAACTTCTGTTCTACTTTGCAGTGATAATTAAAATTAAAAAAGTTAAAAGTTTTCCCACACTGATATTTTTTGTAGAAACAAATTTCGAAACTCTTTTAGAATTTTTTTTTCCAACTCTTTTGTTAAAAACATTTTGTGAATTAGACCATGAAGAGTAGGGGAAGAGGAAGGGGTGAGGAGGGGAGGAGGGGAGGAGAGGGGGGGGGGGAGAAAAAATAGCTCAAACGAAATGTTACAATCCAGAGAGAGCAGCTTTTGCCAAAAAGGGTCTTCTTCTGTTTCTTCTTCAAAAGCGCCGCGGGGTTCGGCTGAAAGTTTCTCACAGCAAAAGCATGTATCTAGAAGAGAGCGCCGCACAGTTGGGCGCTGATTCTCTACCTGTGTCTTATCCATGTGGCAATCTAAACTTTACTAAGTCAATAGGAACTTTAGATGAGAGGTTTCCGCATTCCCGTTCTTCGATTAGTTTCTTTTCCGCGCTTTTGCAAACTTGGCAGAAATCAGCCAGCTCGTGTGGTTTACGATTCTTTAACTTTACTCTCTCACTCAGCCTTCGTATTTTTTTTTTTTTTTTTTTTTTTTTTTGCTTTTAACCCTTTTCATTTTCTTAGTTAATTTCACTTCCATTCACTTCTTGCCGTTTCAAACTGACGAGCGTGCAAAATAAATTTGCTCAACATTTTGTTTTTCTTTGAGAAAATGAGACAAATTCATTTGAAATGGAAAATTTTTTTTTCATTTTTTATTAAATTTGTTTGGTCTGAATGTGATTGACTTTGACTACTTGTTTTAAAATAGTAAGAATTTAGAAAGTTTTGTCTCACTTAATTGTCTTTTACTTAAGTTAAATATTAAATGAAAATAAAAACGTTTTGTCTGACTAAACTTCCTTTTAGTACTATAATGAGAGCGATACAAGAATTTGAAACGATTTGTTTGACTGAAAGTGAATTTACTACTGAAACGAAATTTATAAAATAATATGCAAAGTCTGACGGAAATAGACTTTTACTACTGACACAAAATTTAATGTCTGACTGAAATGTCTTTCACTACTTACTTTTAAATTAAATACAAATGTATTTAATTTGTCTGTTTAAAACATGTCTGACTAAAATTGAATTTACTACTGAAACGAAATTTATAAAAAAATATGTAAAGTCTGACGTAAATCGACTTTTACTACTGACACAAAAATTAATGTCTGACTGAATTTTATTTCCCTAACTACTGATTCAATTATAATTTGACAATATTTTTTCATTTTGTCTGACTAAACTGTCTTTTACTACTTGTTTTTAAATTAAATAACGCTTTGTCTGTTGAAAACTGTCCTGTATCACTGTTACTGAAATATGTTTAATTCAACGCTTTGCCTGACTGAACTGGTTCAAATATTCGAAATATTTTGTCTTTTCGTCTGACTAAACTACCTTTTACTACTTACGACAACGATACAAAAATTGAAAATATTTTGTTTCACTAAACTATCCTTTACTCCTAATTGTAACAGGACAAGTTTTGTCTGACTGAAATTATGCAAAAAAAATTTCTAATTCCTAAATATTTTTTTTTAAACTAAAATACATTCTTCAATTAATGATTCTTAATAAACAATGAATTAACTATTAAATAACTCTAAAAAAAAGTATATTGGATTTTTTCCAATGAATATCGATTGAGTGACAAATGAGAGTTTTCAACAATTCCTCTCTTTCTCTCTCTCTCTCTTTGTATATATATGTAGGGGAGACCGGGGCGTAAAAGCTAAGGGGCGTAATAAATAATTGTAATTTATTTAAAAGTCCTAAGTCGAAATAATTTCACTCCCCACTCAAGTTAATGTACTTTGTGTACTGCAAGTTTGTAGCAAGTTTCATTGATATTCATTCACAATTGTAGAAAATATAGTAGAAAAACTAATTTTGACACACCAAAGTAAATTTTAAACATTTTCATTATTTGTTATATTTTTTTCAAAAATAACTTTAAAAAATCAATCAATATCACGTTTTGAGCTCGAAACATTCATTTTTAAGAGACAATAGGAGATTTTTGATTAACACTTACTGTACTGATAAAAAATATCAAAATATTCGAAAAGTACTCCCGGGACGTAATGGCTAGTATTGCCAGGGGCGTGATGGCTAGTGCATTTCTTATATGGATTATTGTAAAAAAAATAATTTTGCTTTGAAAACTATTTCAGAGATCAGAAAAGTATTTCAAAAATTGTAATTTAAGTGTTAATTATGAATGTGAATTTTATTAATTAAAATAAATTTATTATACAGTTTCTTAGTTTGATTAAAGACTATTACTTTGATTACAGACTATTTCGCAAAAAAATTAAAAGTTTTAGTTAAATATGTTTAATTTTCAATACTTTATATAATAAATTTAATGTAAAAACCTTAATTAACAATATTTAGTTCAAATATAATAAAATTTGAACTTAAAAATAATAATTTTACTTATTAGCCATAACGCCCCGGCCTGGGGCGTATTGAACAGCTCTGCAGTACTCCAGAAAAATCGTTCTAGAAAAAGAAGTAGGAGAGATATCGGGACGTTTTTTTTTTAAAAAAAAAGCTGAAATACTAGAGTAACTTTTCTGTGGGATAAACATTTAAATAATGTAAAAATGACGAAGTAAAATAACAAAGAGTAAAAAGTTAGCCACTACACCCCGGTCTCCCCTATATAATTTCCTTACAATTTCTTTA
>JUFY01025450.1:0-29918 GCA_001855655.1 Leptopilina clavipes | reverse complement strand
TTTTTTTTAATTTTTTATGGAAAATGTTTTCAAAAATATATGAGATAAAATTATGCGTGCTAGATTCGGTTTCTTTTGTAAGGCTCAATAATTTTTTTTTCCAATAAAATATATGAAAATCATGTCCCCAATCGCTGCGTGATCGTCGACGCGTTTTGAATTATTGAAAAAATTTCGTGACGTGCTCGTCCTTATTACTTTTAGGAATATTTTTAATCCAACGGATTATTTTCGCAAATTTCTCTCTGGTGATCAACATGAATTTTTTTTCTCAGGTGTATATTAGTTTACAATATTAAAATAAAAATCTCAGGTTTACTTTTATTAGCAATAATTATCGATGACAATATGTATAAGAATAGTGCTATAATAATTATTCGTTCGACAATGATTTTAATTAATTGTTAATAAATGTAATTGAAAATTAATTACTGTTATTGACAGGAATAATTATTTACATTATTGAAGCAAATATTTAGTTATTGTTAATATTGACTAATAATTATTGTAACAATTACTTTATTATATATATATATATATATTGTTGCGAAATTTGTTGGGAAATTTGTTGATTATAAAGAGAGAAATTTTCTCTATTATTTTCTTCGACCCCCTTCTACCATTGGCTATCGTAGAAAATTATTATTAGTCCGGATAGAATGAGTCTGCTATTATATGAAATTAGAGTGGCTCTTGGACTTTTCCATATTCTTGAAAGGAACTAAACAGCGCTATCTCGACACGCTGATATTTGAAGACTTTTACTGCATGGACGAAAGCACTGGTGAATATAAAATTCAGGGCCGGCTCTAAGGAAATTGAAACTATGTGAGAACATACCCTTAAGGGGAACTTCTGACAATGCCAAGGAGTGAAAAGTGCGAAAGCTCAGAATTTCTCCTTCTTTTTCCTCTTTTTTTTCGTAATCGAGGCTATATGCTTTTGTTCTTGCAAGTTTCGAGTTAGTTGCAAGAGAAATGGGTCTTGTAAAATTAAAGAACAAGAAAAGTCTTCGCCGGGTATCAAGAGCCGACCCTGGGGAAATATGCACGTTATATCTCGTCTTTAAAAATATTCTTGCAAATCTTAGACAATTTTTTTTCATTCCTCTCTATATACTATATCTTTTCACCATGTTTACAAATATTACTATTTTATTGTCATCCTCGTGCTTTCTCGCACGTTTTCTTTTTCGCAGTCCTCAAAAAGAAACAAATTGTCTTCTACTTTTATTTTAATTATTATTATATATATATTTAATTTTTTTATTCGCCAAATTAAAATAAATCAGATGGGGGACAAAATAGTAAATGACAAAAGTTCGTTATGATTATTCAACCATAGGGATTACTTTATATTATTAAACAATTGCAGTCAATCAGTGAACAGTTTCTCCTTTTAATGAAAATATTTGAAATGAAAATACTACAAAATGGAATTTATTTACTTAATCAAATATACCCGCGATTTTAATTAAAAGTACAAATAACTTTTCTGAATTCAAATTTTTACGTCATCATTTAATGAATATAAAATAATTGCAATTAAATTTTAATTTACAAAAAAATTTTTACTATATTAAAAAATTTTTTTTACTCCAAACTAATGAATTTCAATATATCACTGAAAGAAAAAATTAATTTGATTATGAATGACTTGACTATTATGAAATAAATATTTACTTGAATCAAATAACTTTTATTTCAGTCAATTAAATGATATTTGACTCAAATACAAAAATTATTGATTCAATTCCGTTTTATTTGATTCGATAAAAAATTATTTGGTTCAAGTGAATATTTATTTGATAATAGACGCAAGTAATTCATTATTTGAATCAAATAAATTTTTTTTTCACTATATATTGGAAAATTAGGGGCGAAATTTTTTCCCAAAAATGTTGTGATTTATCGTATAAGGTGTAATTTTATCTTTTTAAATTATTTAAAATAAATCCCTTTGCACGATTTGAAATAAAATACTTTTTTGCATATTAAAATAAGTGAATATTTTTCTGAAATTTTAAAGTAGAATTAGAAGACGTATGCGAATTTTATGGTTTTTTATGTGTAACGTGTTTTCCTTATATATAAAAAAAATTCCTAATGCTTTACGTCCTGTGATACTATATCTAAAATTTGTTGCACTGCCAGTTAAATATTCTCACGATATACATGGCTCGTTTAATTATTTTTCAAATACCGTTGTCTCTCAGAATTCCATATTATATCTGCTGTGATGTCTTCCCCTTTTTAATCCTATTATATATATAATTATTTTTAATTTAAATTATAATATTATAGGCTCATTCCACGTTATTAACTGCTTTTCTTTCACTAAACCGAATGATTTTGAAAGAAAAAGAAGCTTTATTTTTTTTCTAGTAGCAGTCCATTGTCCTTAGAGAAGCAGCACTTGCATCGTAGATTTAAATTTTAATAACTCCCAATTTATTTTCAAACCCTTGATCAGGATTCAATTTCGCATAAAAATTCGAATTAGAGGAAGAATTATTTAGTTTTCAGACTTTTAGTAAATTCTCGATCAAATTTTATTTACATGAAAAAAAAATTATTTTAAAAGGGAAAAAAAATTCTGAAGTAAATAATAATAAATCCGCGCGAACGAATAAAATTGTAATTGTGTTCGCGATGAAAATAATAGTCAACTATGGGTAAAAAATCGTAAAACACTTGATTCCCTGGTGGGTCCAAAGTCTTCATAAATCTCTCCTCTTTCTTCTCTCCCCTTCCGCATTGCAGTATTTGCACGATGCAGTAGTTACGCTACTAAAATACATAAATTTCCATCCCCTCGTTTCCCTAACTTCAACTGACCCAAAGATAGTTTTTTCATTTTTTATTTTTGTAACAAGATCTAATTTATCATGCAAAGCATGGAACTAAGGAAAATTTGTAATTGCATTAGAAATAGAAATTTTTCCCGTCTTCTTCTTCTTATCCTTTATCTTCCATTTTTTCCCTCTCATGGGAAATTTACTTTTATACGCCCTATAAACAAAAATATTTCCAAAACAAAAACGAAAGTCAAATCAACCCTTGAGCAAAAGGGTTTCTTTTTTTTTTATTAAAAAAATACTCTTGTTTTTTTTCCAAATATCGAATTTTCTTTAAAAAGAATTTCAAGATTATTCCAATTATTTATATGAAATAGCAAAAGAAAAGAAAAAAATATATATTTGGTTTTCATAATAAAAAAAAGAAACGGAGCTAGAGATTGGGTTTCAAATTAATTCGATAAAAAAACGAATCGGTTTTTCTCTTTTTTTTTTATTCTCCTGTAAAATGCATTATTTACCCTTCACTCTTTATATGCTGCGTTTGCAAATCAGTATTATTCGTTTAGACAATAGAATCTACAGTTTTTCCCAAATTATCGATTACATTTTTGGTACTATTTCATCAAAAACGTAACGTTCATTCTACTTTGAACAAAAAAGAACATTATTGTATTTTTTTCTCTTTGTTCAGGCCTCGGATTGTACGAGTTTTTCGACTTTTCCCAACTTTTTGCTACTTATTTTGCCAAAATACGATTTTTTAATTTTTCTGACCTTTTTTTCAAAAAAAAAAAAATGCAACTTTTCGTCAATTATTTTGATAAAATACGAATTTTTCAATGTTTTTTTTTTGTCATATTAAAAAAAACTTTTTAGTATATATAAAATGCTACTTATTTAAATTTTTACATTGTGAAATAGGCTAATTGATTTATTCTTATGAATTTATTAAATTAAAGAATTAATAAAATTTATTATTAATATCTAATAAAAATAGTTAATTAATAATAAAATATTTATTAACTATGTAAATAAATTTATTAACATAAAAAAAAATCGACTTGTTCTTGAGATCGATTAAAACGACTTTTTTTACCCTTAAGGTTTACACTTGTAGAATTTTTATTAACATTTTTGAGAATTCAATTATTTTTAAAATTTGCAATTTAAATCTTTTCAAAAGTTGATTTCCGAAAAGATCAAATATTTTTAATTAAATTTTACAAAAATGTAATTATTAAACATTTTTAATTAAAGTATTTTAAATATTTAATTACCTATCTTGAAAAAAGTGTTGAAAAAAATTTTTGAAATATTTGTCTATATAGTTATTTTTCACACTGTAAAAATCGAAATAAGTTGCATTTTATACTAAAAATGTGGTATTTTGTTGCAATATTTGGAAGAAAAGTCGAAAAAGTCGCAATTTTTGAAAATAAGTCGAAAAAAGTCACATTTTTTTGAAAATAGTCGAAAAAAGTCATAATATCCAATGGCTGCATTTCCCTAATCAAGTTTTTTACGATGAACGATATATTTATATTTTTCCATAATAGTAAAATTTGTTTCATAATCCTTTTCTTCCGACGTACTGTATTTTTTCTCATCTCACAAAAATTTTTGCACTGGCATTCTTAATATCGTCTTTTTACACTTTTTTAATACCCTTTCACTGTAAACGAAAAAGAAAATTAAAAAAAAAAAAAAAATGAAACTAATTGAACGGAAATTCCGTAATAAGGGGTGCTATTAAATTAATTGAATATTATAAAAAATGATAAATAGCCAAATTAAAAGCGGAAGTAGTTAAGACGCTTGGCACTCCTTAATAACCGATAAATGGCTAAATCAACGCAGGTAACCGACGAACAGCCAGCGTGAGGTCAGTTGGCTACTCGGATCTATTCGTCCTCAGTAAAAAGGACATGTGGGACGTTCTCAAGGAATATCCAGCCGCCAGGATACGATTGGAGGCCATCGCCGTCAAGAGGCTGGAAAAATACAAGAGAGCACCACTCGAAAAGGGTGAGTTCATTTTTTTCATATTTTATTATTTTCCTCGTTTGTCATGATTATAATTTTCATTTTTTTTTGTTCTATAGAAAAAGGGGAAATTTTTCTTCTCGTCTGGAATTTTGATATTTTGAAACAAAATACTCTTTGTGGAAGTTGCAAAATACAGTAGAGAATTTGCCAAGAAGTAAAATCTAATAAGAGTTAACACCGGACTCTCTCTCTCTCAATATGAATTTGGAATATTTGCTTAGGAAACTCCAGTATGCAATTTGAAGATTATAATTGCCCTGCGATTGTCAGTGACTAAAGCTGTTCTATTATTAGACCATGTAGTTCCGATTTTCAAGAGAATGACCCTTAAGTACTTGCTTTGTATAGCTTTTATGGGCTTTTGCTCTAATCTTTTACGGCTTATTCCACTTAACAGATTCTGGAAATAATTGGACTGTTAAAATAATTTATCATCGACTGATTTAGACTTATAAATGTCCTTTTTTTCAAATCAATAGTGAAAGAGAGTCTTTATGTGTTCCTTTTTGCATCAGGAAATTCAAAAAGAATTCTTGAAGTAAAGGTCCTCGATCTTTTTTCGTCTCACAAAAAAATATATTCTCGAGTAGAAAATACGTGAAAGGTTGCACTGGGAAATATAAAAGTAAAGAGGGTAGAGAAGAGGTTGTCGGATATCAAGTAGACACCTCGTACCCACTTGTTGCCGAAACAAGTTAACCACTGAAATAAGAAAACTAGCGATAGTGTCACCACGAGATAAATATAATAAAATTAGACTCGAATTAGAATCGATATTAAAAAAAAATTGAAAATTTAATTTTTGGAATTTTGATTTTCACTGCTGTTGTATCGAATTTTGGAAACTAGATTTCTCTTGAAGCTGCGAAATATATTCGAAAGGGTTTTTATACAGGAGCAAGAAATTCGTGTGCTGATAAGTTAATATCGATCCGTACAGCAGCTGCAACTGATAACTCCACTTGCTCGTTTTCGTGTGATTGTCCTTTTTACGGTAAAAAGTGAGATAGATATTCTGTTGTGAAGCGATATCACTGTTAGCACAGTCGTTGTTTCCGTAAGTGGCAGTAGTGGTTCACCGACCCTCGGGCAACTTGAGCTACAGTTGTGATTGCAGTCTAAAATGTCTGCATTTCCAAGCACATAGCAATAACAATTTTGTCCCCATATGTATCTTGAGATAAATCCCCTTTGACACTCGGTACCGTAACTTCAATCTCAAACTAATGTTCCAAAGGGAGAAAAAAAATCTTCTCATCATTTTTTATTTTCTCTCCTTATGACAATTTTTACTCATTTTTTTACATTCCACTGCTTTATTTTCAACTCTTAACTATACCATTGGGAATTTTTTTTCTTTAATTTCCACGTTTAACTACCGTTGGGAATGTTTTTTTTCTGAATTTTCTCTATTTTATATTGCCTTTGGGGAATTTTCGTTTCTGCTCTTTTATCATTTAAAGAAAATTGGTTCGTTTAGATAAAGATAAAATGGAAGATTTTTATCGTCAGTCAAACAAAAGAAACAACAGATTGCATTTTTATTTTAAAGAATTTCTAGACAATGGAAAGTAAACTTTGGAACATATTAATCGGAATAAATGTTTTGTTAACATTGGCTCCCTCATTTCTCTATTGATGAGTATATGATACATTTCGTACTTGAGCAAATAACTGGGCACAATCGATTCAGGTGTACCGTTTGTCTACTGTACGCGTTATTGCGGCTAAAACGCGAATTCAACCACGCATGTGGAAAATCTGATATCCCCAATGGCTTGAAATCCATTGCATTTCAAGAATTTCAAAATCGTTTAAATGTTCATGTTCCAGTTTAATGCTCCATTTTTAAATTCTTTTTTCTCTCCCATTCATTTTAAATCAATAGGATTTGACTAAAAATTCGATATTTCAGTAGTTTGTTTAATTTCTTAAATTATTTACATCTTAAATTCTATACATTCAAAATTTTCAAAAAGTCAGGAATCACAGTTTGTCACTTAATCACCTTTTTTCATCTATTTTCATAATTTGTTACCTTTTTCAAATTTTTTATGATTTCATTAATTTTTGGAATATGTATTTTGTCATACTTATTTTAAAGAAAAAAGGTACTGTGATCCCAGAAAAGTATCTATAAAGACAGAAAATGAAACTTATTTCAACTTACAGCTGCGATGGGAAGATGTCAGAGTACACCGGGACTGGTAGAATCGAAGGGTCGAATACCTTTGGAGGATATGTGGATTTCACCACTTGATATTAAAGCATCGCATCAATATCCAGTGAGTCATTCTGTCTTCTCGCCAAGTCCCAGTCCTGTTCCATCAAGAGGTGTTACGAGTGCAAACAACAATAGTAATCTGAACAGCAATTCGAGAAATATGGATAGTCCAACTAGTGCAGCAAGCAGCCACAGTAGTGAAGATCCAACAGCCAGAGCGACTCATTTAGGAACAGCTCAACTCTCCACTGGAAGACAATCCTCCCACTCTGGTAAAAAAGAAAAGAGAAAATATCACAATTTTACAATATTAGAAACTCTCATAAGCTTACGAATAGAACTGAAAATTTTTATTTTGAAAGAAATTTAATAAAATAATAATATTTGTTAAATACGAAAATAAATTGAACAGAAGTAAGATGTCTGATATTGTGAGATGTCTTAAAGGGAAATTGCGCATCTTGAATGGTGCTTTAAAAGAAAAACCCTTCAGGTACTCTCTGCTTTTTTTTACACGTTTTCAGCAGTTGCCTTGATGTATTTATCAAACGGGTTTTTGATGGTTTTTATAGCATGGAAGTCGTTTACGAGATATGAATTTTAAACTGCTACTCGACATAAAAGCGGATGCGTCGACGCATATATTCGTGAAAAATAATATCACTTTTTCCATTAAAAGTTCGTAATCGCAAAGCGCAACAAAGAATTGGTTTTGTTAAAAAATTTACAAGGGACTCTAAAGATATTTGTTTTGCACCGGAAATGGATTTGTAAAAAAAAAGAGAGAGAGAAAACACTTTTTTATGAAGAGTATAGTAGCTTTATTAAAGAAAACTGTAAATTTTCAAACTGTTGAAAAACTCATTTTCCCCGTGAAATGTTGAACTTGAATTCGCATTCACTTTAAATTGAATTTCTCCTTTTATACAAGAATTTATATATATTCACAGTTGAAGACTTGACTTGACTTAAATTAGAATCCTTGAGAATTTATATTCTTACAATTTTTTTTTTTAATTTCTTAATATTAAAATAAATTTTCTCTCGAATTCGTGATTTCTTTCAAATTAAAAATGACTGTAAATGAGAAAAACCAACTTTTTAATTAATTTAAAAAAAAAATGTTAAACTGATTTGACTTTTTTTTAGGAATGACGTGCAACAGCATGACTCAATTAGTAAGTGAAGGGACGACTCCTGTTTTGGGCACACACGAGGTTCTTTTGGCGGAAATAAAACGATTGCGAGAACGATTGGTGGGTTTGGAAACGGAGAACGCAGCAATGAGCGTGAAACTAAATCAACAACAATGGGAAGTGGAGAATCGTCTAAAGGAGATTGAGATGCAAATTGGTGGTGCGAGTTCAACATCCAGTGTGGAGGATGAACGAAATCGCGAAAGCATTATTTAACGAGAAACACAGCCGCGAGAGCGCGGCAAGACAAAAATGGAGCGAATCCATCGATATCTGGAGCAAACGAGTTTGGATTACGACGACATTCTTGAGGGTAGCGACAGCAAATCGATTGGTAGCCTTAGTCAGAGACTATTTGAAAGTGACAACGAGGAGGATGAAGAAGATGATGAAAAATACCTGGGAACATGCAATGGCTATTCCTCTCAACCTGGTAGTAAATCGAATCTTCTTCTCTGCAGTGAATGCGATCTAAAATGCCGAAGTTGTTCCTACAGGCCCCAAACACCGAGTGCCTTCGGTCGATTTGTCGAGGAAAAATTGGATCCTTGCAGCTGCGAAAGCCCCAGTGACGATCCGGATCAAGAAACACGGCGAAATAAAGATAATCGAGATGAGAGTTCAGATGGATGCTCGTCCTGTCAGCAGTACACCTTCAATGGATCCACTCGAAGATGTATCCATTGTGACACGTCTGATCCAGATGAAGGCGATTTGATCTGCTTTCGATGTCAGAGTGACGCAGAAGCGCGATGTGAAAAAAGTGAAAGGGAAGGTAAATTTCGTGGGATTTACCCAGTGACAACGTCCTCGAGTGATGATTGTAAACGCGTGACGAAAATTCGGCTCAATAGTAAATCTATCGAGTTTGATTCAGACGAAACTGGCGAGAGTGATCCCACGAATGGATTAGAAGAGGAGATTATCGCTGAGAGGTTGGAAACAATTGCCGAAGCGAAAGGCGATACGGCCAGCGAAAATGGCGAGGATGAAAATCCCAGGAAACTGAATGGTTCATCCTCGCAGGCCAAATTTCTCAATTACATGATCGTCACCTTTTTGTAAATATTAATAATAGTTTAAAAGAATCAAGAAGCAAGCTTCATTTCCATCGAATTTCAAAGTTTGCTTCAGATTCATAGATAGCTTTATTTTTTCCCAGAAAATTTTGCAGATACAGGTTTCCACCGTGCCTCGTTCAAAGGAGGATCGAGACTATTCTTAAAAAAAAAAAAAAGTCTGTTCTAGACTTTCGGATTAAATCGCACTTGTAAATAAACTGCCCAAGATTTAGAATTTTGCACTTCATGTCGCTGAAGGTATAATAACGTACTTTCGAAAAGAAAATAAATTTTAATTTCATTAAAATGTAAGATTGCAGACCTGGTAGGAGAGTTGGTGTTCGAAGCGCGCCATGTGAGATCTGAAGTGTTTCGTTTAGGAGTAACGTTCAAATACTCAATTTCACGTTCGGGACCAACTAAAGCCACCATTCAACATCATTGCTTCCAACTTTTCATATAGAATTCCTAAGTCCTGGATTCGATAATCCATGAGTCTTGTCTTGTCGTAATAAACCAATTTTATTACCACAAGGATATTTAAGAATTCTATTTTTGCATCAGGCTCTGGTTGTAAGTTAACGCGCAACCAATGCTCATCATTGTCAAAAGAGAATGTTGAGAATTCATTTAATACATCCGACTTGATTCAAATTATTTTTCATTTATAGTGTCTTTTCTTAACTTTCACGGGGAAAAATGTATCAGTTTAAAAAGACCAAACGTCAATTAAGTGAAAAATAAAGAAGAAAAAAATGTTTTAAAAACAATCTCATCAGTTTTTTTTGCCAAAGATTTGAGCCTTAATGAAATGAAGTTTTCTGGAAATGTAAAATCTTAGAACGAAATGGAATCGACCCAAAAAAATTTGTGCTCATATTCCTCACGTATTTCTTCCTCCCATTCCGAATTTTCGACATCTTGTACTTGGCTTTAAGTCGTGTAGCTATAATTTTTTATTCATACCGAGAAGAAAATGTTAGAAATTACGATTCTAGAGACTAGAAGCATTACAAATTTGTACGACATTGATTACAAATACAAATACTAGTAGATTCTAGAAAAAGCGAATAAAATATAATATTTGCGCAACAATTTGGTAATAATACGATTATTACATATTATATCAGAAAACAGGAAACTTTTTGGTTTCCAAAAAAAACGTAACCACTTCAAAGTCCGAATCTATCTTTGATTCGAATCTAAACGGAAAATAAAATAATTCATAATTTCAAATTGATGCGATAATTCCAGAATATTAAATCATCTGAATTTATCCAATTTCATTTAAAAATCTCCATTTCAGAAGAATAACTCGACTGATTTAGATCATTTTTGTCTCGTTTAAAGCATTCTATTTCTTTTATAACTTTGAGTATTTCCCGAGAGATTTTCGTTATGGATTTTCAAGCGTTCATAAGCATTACTCTCAAACATCGAACAAATACTCTTGGGAGTCTAACAAGAAATTGGAAATTTTTTACAAATAAAAAAAACAAAAAAGAAGAATCAGAATCTTTAAAGTTGTTACATTTCTGAAAGAAAGAATCGAAAAATGCTGTTTAACTGCCAATAATGTTGTTTTAAAATTTCCCTTAAATATCAATTTAGCTAGTGTTTGTATGATAGTGTCGTTTCAATTTTTCACACAGGTCATTTGACGAAATGATGAGAAAAAAAAAAATCTTAAAAGACAAATTAATAATTCAATAATCTCGAGAAAAGTTATAAAAATATCGTGATTCGTGGAACCTCTTGATAGCCATGTTCATTATCGGAGGATAATTATCATCTCCAAACTCGAACATTTTGTAACTCGATATATTAGTATCCCGTTGTTACTCCCACGACTGTTCAGACATAATTAGACACGATCATAAGAAGCGAAACATATAGAAAGAGTGAGAAAATGACGAGTGAATGATTAAAAAAATTTTTAAAACTCGCTAGCATTTATTAAATCGTCACTCTCAGTAGATTTATTGTAAAAAAAAATCGTAAATTTGCACGAGGACGAGAAAACTTTGATCAGCCTTATGTAGATTTAAATTTAATCAGTGATCAATCATGGTTGTGTATTTTAATCTCTGTGAGAATTAATTCGAACCATATACAAGTGAGAAAAAAATTTATCATATATTTTATTCCATTTATAAATGATTTTTTTTGTATAAAAAGAAAAATACAAATTACTGTGTTAATTAAGAAAAGGAAATAAAATTTACTGATATTTTTTTTTAAATAATAACCTACATTTATAATTAAATTTTTACTTATTCGTATTTAGTTGAAGTTGATGCAAAATATTTGTAGATTTTTAAATGAGCGGTTATATAAAATATACCAGCTTTTAACAATAATTTTGTATCTCGCTTGTATATTGTTCAAAAATGTTTTTAAATTTCTTACAATTATAAAATGAGAAAATCACTAATCGCAACAGCAGTTGAAAAATTCATAAAATTTCGATTCTTAGTCCAATTTTGTCGCTCTTAATATTTCAGCGACATATCAGTGTCTTATTGAACAACAAATTCATTTTTAATTTTTAATCAAAAAAATAATTTTTAAATAAGACTCAACGAATTTTAATATACTGCTTTGTTAATTCTTTAATTCGATAATTGTGAAAAGAAAAAGAAACAAATAATCATTTGTTTTATTGCGTCTAATAATCTCATTCGTTTTTAATTAATAGTATATCTGTCATTAATTTTATTGAAATGTTTATTAGCGTTATAAAAAATGAAATTATGTAAGAAATACAGACTATACAATTATTAAATCGTTGTATTGAATCAATTTGTAAATAATCCTACGACTCGCCTTTGCACATTTTTATCGAGAGACCAAAGTTTACACCTTTAATTTTTAAATAAATTTTAGAATTTAATTTTATTAAATATACAGTTGTTTTAAATATGTTAAATAATGTAAAGTAAATTACTTCCAAAGTAAATTTAGAAATTTAATTTAACATAATTTAATAAAATTAATCAACTTCAATTATTCAACACTTAATATTATATAAGAAGATTGATTAAATTTTCATTAAGTAAAAAAAAACTTACATTCCGAGTCGTATGATTATTGTGCTAAATAATATTTGGTGCCAAAAACTTCGTTGTTCTAAAAGTTGCTATTGTGCCATAATAATGTTCAATTTTTTTAAATTGAAACAAATTAAAATTAAATCGCAAATATTAAGCTTTAAAATATTATATCAGTGGCCAAAGATAATTTTATTATTCATTAACAATCTTTAAAATATTTATAATAAAAAATTTTAATAATCCAATTAACATGAATATTATTTGGGACATAAATATTTTGTTCATAATAATAATAATTTTTTAATACATGTACATATTTGTGTTTGTCAACTGCATATCATATCAAACAGTTTAGAGAAACAAATTTTAACATTTTAAAATCACAAATAAATTTTTTTTCCCATTCAATTTCAAGTTCTTAAACTTTTTATAAACTTTGAAAGATTCCTTGCTTATAAGTAAGTAAATAAATAAATAAATAAATAGAATAATAATAAAAAAATTCTTTTAAATAAAACTGAAAGAAGTTAAGAAACAAAGAAAAAAAAAGAAAAGGTGGGTAAAAACTTTGGTCTCACGACGAGGCTCTTAATGAATGGTCACTCAGGAATCAAGTTATAAATATATAATAAATAAACAATTTGAGATAAATATAAACACTTAGCAAACGATCTTTTGTAAATACGATTGATAATATATAGTTATAAATAAAAAAAATGTAATATAAATTTAAATAAATTGCGATCGACCTCAAAAATTTGAGCGCGAAAGGGATGAGAATGAAAGAGGCACGAAAAAGTGACAAATGAGAGAAAAAAAAATGTATGAAAAATCACATGAAAATGTTATTTCATCATGCATGACCAATCATCATTCTTAATAGCAAACAACGATAAAAGTTGGCGCACATGTGCGTATATCTGTGCGTGTCACGAAATAAAGATTATTAACATTACTTATAAATCTTACTATTAAAAACATTTATTACCAAACTCCTAATTATATATTTTTTAAATAACTTATCTAATTCTAATTATTAATTACAGTAAGCTCATATAATTTTAATTTTGTTACTTTGATCGTTTATTTACAAAATTTTTGAATAATAATTATTATTTATTATAAAAATAATGTAAGGAGACTATAATCGTGCATTGTTTTTAATAAGGAATATTAATTGTTAATTATTCAATTATTACATAAATAAATAATAATAATAATTGTTAATTAACTTTGTATTTTTATCACGCACTAAAAAAATGATTTAACGTTGAATATTAAATTTTTTAATTTTAGGTGATTCGTTTCAGAAATTCTGACCCTGTAAGTATTGAAAAATAATTAAATATTACATTTATTTAATAATTTTCAATTATATAGTGCTATAATGTGAAATAATTTAAATACTATACAAATCATATGATTTTCATTGGATGCTTATTCATAAAATAATTATGTTATTTTTTATTATTAACAAACAAAATAAATAATAAAACGAAATTATTCAGAAAATAATGCAATATTATATATTTATAACTAATAAATCTTAGAAATTTAAATTTAATAACATTTGACAGCAAAGCAACGTGGACAACAGCCAAAATTTTTTAAATTATTTACATTAATGAATTATTAAAATATAAAGATTCAATAATTCTAAGTAAATAAAAATTAAAACAAATCATTGCATAAAAATTTCTGAGAACAAGTTATAGTTATAAAATAATTATAAATAACAAAATAAACCTAACCTCAAAAAGAGCAGAAATCTTTTTCGCTATATATATATGTATATATATATATATAGTTTGTACGAAGGGTACAGTGTATAATTTCAATAAATTTTATTTTATAGACGGGGACCAAAGAATTGGTGTAGCCGTCCCTAACAAATTTTCCACTACAAATGCATTTTTAGAAGTACACTTTCAAATTATTCCATACATATATACAACACCCGGCACGCCTGTGTACTACGTAACTTTAATCTCGAACCCAAAACACCATTCTATTCTTCATGCTCCCCCCACACGATAAATGATGAAATACAATTGTCTTAAATAAAATTTTTAAAATTTAATTTTTCCTTCAAAATTGCAGGTTTTTTTGTTTAAAAAATTTTGCATTTTAACAAATAAAAAAAAATATTCATACTTACCGGGACGAAGATAGTGATCGATATCGTGAGGTCGCTGGTATCGAGACTTCCGTCGAGAAGTCTTATGCGCATGTCACCCCGTCCGGAAGATCTCTTTCTGTCGTGGCATCTGGAGGTGAGTGGTTGTGCGTGTATTTCACGGAACAAATTTAATCCAAAAATTTACTAAACAAGGAATAAGCATCCATTGTCAGGTAGAAAAAATACACTTTCGCGAAAAATTACATTTAACGTGTGTGTCAAAAGTTTGGTGAGTTTTTCAATATTTTCAGTTTTAGAAAATATCTTCGGAAAATTAACGCATGGTCGAATATACCTCGCCGGCTGCACCGCATGCAATACTTTGCAAAGGCGAGGAACATTCTTCAATATTGTACTTCCATTGTTAGTGTGTTTGAAAAGTTTTCTGGATTTTGTTCACAACAAAATAAAAGAAGCTGGAGATTTAACTTCCCTGCTTCTTTTCCAAAAACCGTTAGGAAAGTTAATATCACCAGATGCATAATGGCGGTCGTTTGTCAGAAATCCGTTTGGCTTTCGTCATAACTCGACCTCCGGGTGGATATTGTGCTCTTTGTGATGAAAAATCAGTGTTTCTCCAATTATCATGGACAAAAACTAATTTTCCATAATTTTTTATTCCCGAAAACCCTGTAACATAACTTTGAATTCCTCTAGTAGATTGATTAGAATTTCTCAATTCAATTGCCGTTTTTTTTTCTTTTAGAGAAATAAAAAGAAAAAAAAATTCTATACACTATAACCTCAATTCTATATATTTATTCCTTCCTGGAAATTAAATTTTGAATCAAAATTCCCTAACTTATTCTTTTGCCCATGTGCCAAAATTATCTTCCCCTTGTCTAAAACATCTTTTTTCGCAAAGTTCAAATTCAAAATTCTAACCTCACTTTTTTGAATGTAATTTGTTTAACAATATTTTCTTTTATTTTGTCAGTTTCGATTAATTGTATTAGGGGAAAAATTTAAACAAGAGCAACAAGTTTATCGTAACATCTGCTTGGAATAAATTTTCTGGAGTTAAAGATTTTTCGGTGAAAGTCTAGAAATTTCTAACAAGTAATATTTTAAACGGATCTCGAAAAAAATGTTCATTATTTGTTTCTAACACAACTTTAAATTATTTTTTAAGAAATAAATAATTTCTCATCAAAATTGTCAATCGTGGGAAAGTTCTCACGAAAATAAAATTAAAAAAAAAAGGAATATAATTTATAATGTTGGTAGGAAAATTAAAGGCATGTTGATAAGTTTTCCTCGTGATTCTAACTATAATTTGCAAATCATTTTTCCTGGTGATTCATAATTTATTAGAAACGTGATATTGGGCGATGCTGAGCGTCTTGGTGCATCAAGTGCGGCTCCTACAAAATGGCCGACACTGCCGTTCTCTCTGATCGAATATCCGCCACGTGGACAGGAGACAAAGGAAATTACATGATCGTTCCTGGAACAAATTTTTTCGATTCAAGTGTCACTTGTCTATTCTTTTTTCCTCATTCCCTTTGGTAGTGAAAATCAAAATTTGAACTACATAACCTGAAAATAGTTTTCACTCGATTCAATTTCCCTGACCTCGTGCTTAACCTTGAACTTAAATTTGAATTTTTTTCCCTCAATGGATGCTTATGATTAACTAAATCGATTTTTGTTTTAATGTTGATTCTTTCAAAAGTGATATTTATTATTAAAAATGGATTTTTTGAATTTAAATTAAATTAACACAATGATGATAAAACAAATCCTTCATTCGCGGTTTCCACCGGAGGATTAACGTTCATTGACGGTTTGAAGCGTCTGAGTGTTAATTTAATTCTTGAAAAAATTATTTCTTATTTGGAAAATAAAAAAATTAATTTTATTCTTAATTTTAATAAAATTTTGTTTTGTTTCAGTATTTTTTGACCAGGCTTATTATAACTAGACTCTAACCATGGGAAAAGAAAAGATTCATATTAACATTGTCGTCATTGGACACGTCGACTCCGGCAAATCCACGACGACTGGACATTTGATCTACAAATGCGGTGGTATCGATAAACGTACCATTGAGAAATTCGAGAAGGAAGCCCAGGAGGTAATTATCATTTTCTTCCATTTGAAAGACACGTAAAATAATTAAGTAGATTCAATGATGATAAATTTATATTCTTCATTCGCGGTTTCCACCGGAGGATTTACATCCTGTGACGGTTTGAAGTGTCTGACAAAAAAATTTGTTGAAAATAATTTTTTAATTTTCGAATAAAGAAACAGAATTTTAAGGAATATTTTGATTACAGATGGGAAAAGGTTCCTTCAAATACGCTTGGGTTTTGGACAAATTGAAGGCTGAGCGTGAACGTGGTATCACCATTGACATTGCTCTCTGGAAATTCGAGACAGCCAAGTACTACGTGACCATCATTGATGCTCCCGGACACAGAGATTTCATCAAGAACATGATTACGGGAACATCTCAAGCTGACTGCGCCGTATTGATCGTCGCTGCTGGTACTGGAGAATTCGAAGCTGGTATTTCGAAGAACGGACAAACTCGCGAGCACGCTTTGCTCGCTTTCACTCTTGGAGTGAAGCAGCTTATTGTTGGTGTTAACAAGATGGACTCCACCGAACCCCCATACTCGGAAAATCGTTTCGAGGAAATCAAGAAGGAAGTCTCTTCCTACATCAAGAAGATCGGTTACAATCCTGCCGCGGTTGCCTTCGTTCCCATCTCCGGATGGCATGGAGACAACATGTTGGAACCATCTACCAAAATGCCCTGGTTCAAGGGATGGCTCGTTGAACGTAAAGAAGGAAAAGCTGAAGGCAAGTGCCTCATTGAGGCCCTCGATGCCATTCTGCCACCCAGCAGACCTACCGACAAGGCTCTTCGTCTTCCCCTCCAGGTACGTTTCTTATTTTAAATTTTACAAACATTTTTATAATTTTACTTCTTTTATTAATGATGATACCCTTAAAACTTCATTCGCGGTTTCCACCGGAGGACCCTCGGGTCTGTTGATGGCTGAAGGCGTCTGACTATTTTTCCTATTTTTTTACAAGTAACAAATTTTACATTTTCTGAAATAATAATGTTAAATTTTTGAAATTTACAGGACGTCTACAAGATTGGTGGTATTGGAACAGTACCCGTCGGTCGAGTGGAGACTGGTATTTTGAAACCCGGTATGGTTGTTACCTTTGCACCCGCTGGTTTGACCACTGAAGTCAAATCCGTTGAAATGCACCACGAAGCTCTCGTTGAAGCCGTTCCCGGTGACAACGTTGGTTTCAACGTAAAGAACGTTTCCGTCAAGGAACTTCGTCGGGGTTATGTTGCTGGAGACTCCAAGAACAACCCACCCAAGGGAGCTGCTGACTTCACTGCACAAGTAATTATATATTTTTTTTTATTAAATATTCAAATTGCACGTGTTACTGTGATGAAGCTATTTATAATTCGTTCGCGGTTTCCACCGGAGAATTTTATTCCTTGACGGTAGAATGCGTCTGAGTACCGTGCAATTGATAAAAGGAAATTAAATTTTATAATTTCAAATTTTCAATTTATTTATTTACTCCTTGTTTATAAATTGGAATATTTATTACATTGATTCTATTTTACAGGTTATTGTATTGAATCACCCTGGACAAATCAGCAACGGTTACACGCCTGTGTTGGATTGCCACACAGCTCATATTGCTTGCAAATTCGCCGAAATTAAAGAGAAGTGCGACAGACGTACCGGTAAAACCACCGAAGAAAATCCAAAGGCCATTAAATCTGGTGACGCTGCCATTGTAAACCTCGTTCCAAGCAAACCAATGTGCGTCGAGGCCTTCCAGGAGTTCCCACCTTTGGGACGTTTCGCTGTCCGTGACATGCGTCAAACAGTTGCTGTTGGTGTCATTAAGTCGGTGAATTTCAAAGACGCGACTGGCAAAGTAACCAAGGCTGCCGAAAAAGCCTCAAAGAAAAAATAACTACTTATCGCGCCAAGGACCTGCCGGATATTGAACACCGGCTCATAGTCAATGTAGTTTGTCTTCCGAGTCTGTTGATTGCCAGAATGAGGTCAAATTCGTTACTCGCGTCAATGGGCTTTTCCTTAAAAAACATAAAACGATCAACTCGGAAAAAAAATGCAATTGAGGAAGAAATGAAGAAGCTTATATTGCGCCGTGGCGTGAGTATTGAGCTTTTATGTTTCTTCATCAGTCGGCAATTTCGTCTTTCTAAAAGATTATTACGACATTATTTCCATCGAAAGGAGTTTCGCAGGAAAGGCAGCGTGCTGGGAAGGCAGACTATTACAGGCTATTTTTCGACACCTGTCTCGCTAAATAACACCAGCGATTATAAGTTAGCGCGATTTTAATTATATTTTCTAATTATTATATGAAAATAAAAATCTTATATCTGCGATACTCGAAGCATCTCATTTTTCTTTATTATCGTTATTTCTAATCGTTGTCGTCATCGCACTTCTTTTATATAAAGTTTTTTGAAGAACTTATATTAATGCGATTTCAATTCATGGAAATATTCCGATTTTTCTTTTTTTTAATCCTTATAGGGAACAAAGTCTGATTTGAACAATTAACTATTAAGGAAAGACTGCAACACTAATTTATCCTAAGGCATTTTTCTATAATATGATAAAGTTTCTTTTTTCTCGAGTTTTATAATGAAGAATTAAACCTGGTTTTAAATATGTTATCCAGTCGACATCGAGCAGAACGTATCAATAGGTAGAAAATAGTTTTCTGGAATTTATTGGTGCCGGTTTGATTAATAATATTGTAAATAACTATAAATAATGGTAACAACGATTGAACGCGAATAAAGAAGCTTGAAAATGATAATTTTCTGGATCTTTTTTATTTAAACGGTGGGCGACTGGAAAATTCTTTAAATACATTTCAATTCTATAACTTATTCGTAACAAGTTTCTAATTTTGCACGTTAAAAAATTAAAAATTTATATTCTGTAAAATTAATTTTTTCTTTTCCAAGTAATATTTCAAATTAAAAATAAAAAAATGTCTAAACGCAAAAATTCAAATAATTCCGCGTAACTGCTATTGGTCAACAAAAAGAAATATGTCCGTACAACGTCAACCAATGAACGAGTTTTATTTTACAAGTGCGCAGTTCGTGAGGTTAGTTTTGTTGTCTGCTGCGCACTATATATTTGTTTTTTTGTCAGGATCGGGAATACGAATTTATAAAGAAAAAACGGAAAAAACTTTATCATTTACATGTATGTTTAAAGATAAATGTATCATTAAGACTATGAAAGGTAAATATAAACCATGAATAAAATTTTAAGCTTTTTTATGCGCGTTATTTCAAGCCGCAGTATCTTAAGATCCTTGTTTTAAAACATAACCTATAAATACTCTTCAGATTTAACGGATTTTTCTTTTTGATATATATATATATTATTCATATATTTTTAAAACAATAATTTGTTAACTTTACAAATTATTAAATGTATATTATAAATGTAAATTGTATTTATATTATTATATGAAAGTCAATCTAACGTTTTTTTAATTCTAATATATTTTGTGCAGGTATAAAACAAATTCACTGATTGTTTTTTTAAAAAATTTATTTCATTGAAAATGGAGTTGACAAAAGTGTTAGATGTATTAACGAAGCCAAACATAAGTATGACAATTGTTATTTTCTTAATTATAAATTTGAGTAAACTAAAGTTTACTCAGATTTATATTTATTCAAATTTGTACAGAATATGTATTAAAATAATTTCTTAATATTTTCAGAAAACGAAAATCCCGATGAAGAATGTGTTTTACAGGCAATAATAAAACAGGCCGATTCCCTCTTGTCAGAAGAACTTAGAATGGAAATAAAAAATATAAATCCAGAAAATAGTTTAATGTAAGACATTTTTTAAGTTTGTTTTTTTTATAAAAAACGTATCATACGTAAAAAGTTTTTTTTCATATTCCAGTAAGCAGTATCTGTACATTATTCTATTTATTTTGAGAGAGTTGGAAAAAATTGATTTAGGAACAGAAGAAAATATGCTCAGTGTCAGTCAATATCAAACCATTAAAAAATCTATTGGTTTTGCGACATCAATTGGAATAAATTCGTGTTTAATGCCAGGAATTGGAATGGAAAATTCCCCTGCCAGTCAATCACGATTATTCGAATTAAGCCAAGAAACTTTATCAATCATGCAGGTATAAAAATAAAAAAAAATGGTTTATTTTTGAAAATATTTAATTATTTGAATCATATCTTTTAAATTTATTTTATTTAAATTTAAAAATTTTATTTTATTTTCAGAAATATGAACGATTGTGCGATACGTCGAAAATATTTTCAAACTGTTTTTCTAATTTATGTTTACGTCCAGTATTGCTTCCTTATCTTGGTTCACTGTTTGCGGCACTATTACAATTATCTTTTGCTCCATTAAAAAAACCGGAAACTGACTGTCCTTCTCGAAGTTCAGAAGCAAAGGTTGATTTTAAAATGACAAATGAATTATATTCAAAACTGAAAAGCGAACAAATAGAATTTCAATCGGAACTGCAAAGATTAATTAATGCATGTCCTCAAAGTGAAGTTATGAAAGAACTTATGATTTTGCACGGTTCGAAAAAATCGCCAAAATGGTTACAAGAGCATGTTAGAAATTTTCTAGTGAACGCGATTATTCAACCTTATGGAGTTATGTCATTGATCCAAGCGATTTGTGAGGATATTGAGGAATCTGGTAATTGGCAGAAATTAGATATTGTGGCAAAATTAATTTCAGTTACCCATGGCAATAATCCTGAGGAATATTACAAGTCGATTTGTTCTCAGGTACGTTTATTCTTACAGAAAAATTGAAATTAAAAAAAATTTATTTTTGTTAAACAAAAAAAATATTGTTTTCAGTTAATAGAGATTTTAATGGCAAAAAATTTGAAGTATGGAGCAACTATCGCAAACTCTTGTATGGCGGCTTTGTATGAAGTGAATCCCGATATTTGTAGAAGGAAAATGTTTCATATGATAGCAGAGCCGTTTTTAATAAAACCTAATAAACGGGAAGAGATTTTAAAAACTGAAGAAGAAGTGTCAAATTGTATAGAAACACTTTCAAAATGTTTTCTCAGCACTGAGGCAGAATTTAAAACACTACCAATCAAATTGATTTTCGAGATAGCACTTCCTTTATTTTATTTACATCTAAAGGCGTCTAAAAGTGTATCTCATTATCGCGCAAAAATTAGACAACTTTTACTAAAAATACTCGAAAATGAAACTATGAGAGAAATGATTTTTTCAATATTCCTCGAGCATGAGATTTCCATTAACTTTGGAAATAAATTATCATTCGAATTTGGACCAACTGGTGGTTTTCAAATAACAGGCAAAGAAGTCAATATGAATCACGAAGAAATTGCCAATTGTCTCTTTGATCTTGTACAATCAAATGAAATTCTCGCCTGTTCTTTATTTAATTATCTACTAAAATCGTTGGCGAATTTTCAAAGTTCTCAAAATTTCGAGAATAGCAATTTATTGGAAACTGATACTGATATATTGGATAGAGTGACAAAACAATTGGCGACTGTACAACTTATTTCGAATCTTGCAAATACGAAAAACATCCAAGAAGCTCAGATTAAAAAGCCAAAACCACTTTTATCCTTTATTGAATCACTTTTCAAGGACACGAAATTCATGACCAATAAAAGTGAAACCAAGCAAGATGATTGTTTCGATATTTTGTATATTAGTTTGATGTTAGTGAAGATAATATTAACAGATAGAGGAAAACCGCAGGACTGGCAACCCTTTGATGAGTTTATCAAATTTTTAGAAGATCAGAAAAAATTGAATAAAATATCAGAACACACGAAAAGTTTAATGAATGAAATCATTAATATTATTAGATTGCGTTCGACTTCGCAAAAGTTTTACGATATGTCAGTTGATCCTAATCAGGAAAGTGAGTTTGACAAGGCCTTGAAAGATCTCACAGATCCAATGCTTCCGGTTCGAGGTCATGGAATCATTGCATTAACGAAATTAATCGAAACTTCAAATCCTGATGCAATCGCTAAACGAGATGTTCTTATTTATTTGTTCCAGGTAAATTTTCAAATATCCAATTAATGGAATTTTCCTTTAATTCTCCTTTATATTTTCATTTACAGGAAAATCTTAAACATGAAGATTCCTTTATCTATTTAGCAACGATTAATGGAATTTGTTCACTAGCAATACATTTTCCACAAAAAGTTATTGAAATTCTTGTTCAGGAATTTATTGATATGCCAGAAAGAACAAGTACGGGTGAAATTGCACCAGAAACTAGAGCAAAACTTGGAGAAATATTAGTGAAGACTACAAGAGGTTTAGGTGAGTATTCTTAAAAATTTAAGATTATTTTAATTATTATTCAATTTTTAAAATCTTTTTCAGGGGAAATGGCACCAGCATATAAAACATTGTTAGTCAATGCCTTTTTATGCGGAACACGGGATCCTGATCCTCTTGTTCGCTCTTCAAGTCTCTCTTGCCTTGGGGAATTATGCAAAGTTCTTGGTTTTAAAGTCGGAAATCTGATAACTGAGGTAATTACATATTTTGCAAATTCCCAATTTTTTTTGTTTTTTTAACAAAAATAAATTTCAAGAGAAAGTAAGTCTCATAATAAATAAATAAATTCTGAAATGCTTTTTTATTGAATTAATTATTTGATCGCTTCATTAATTATTATAATAATTTATCGTATTTTTACATTTTGTAGATTCTTTATTGTATTGGTTGTATAATAAAAACTGACAAGGATCATCAGTGTAGAAGGGCAGGTGTTTTGGTAGCGACACTTTTGCTCAGGGGACTTGGAAAAGACATGTTGACAAGTCTAGGAAGTGATCTCGTGGTATTATATCGAGGTCTCATACACTTGAGAGATAATGATGACGATTCTGTTTTACGATTACACGCTCAATTGGCTCTTGAAGAATTTGACGATGTTGTGCAAAATGTTTTATTCGCTAAGCCTAAACTTGAGAAAAGTATATTTTTGCTCCGCAATTGATAGTTTTTTGGGGAAAAAAAATTATTAAAAGAAGACATCAAAATTGGTAACATACTTTTTATTTCTATTTTATAATTTTTTTTCTACACTTACATGTACAATTATTGTAAATAAGATATATCTATAAGTAACAAATATAAATACTTTTTAAAATAAATTTTCCTATTTAAAGTTAAAAAATTCTTAACAGATTAATGAAGATTTACAAAATAGTGTATGAAAGAATATTTACTATTTTTATCTATGTAATGCTTTTACATATAAAAATAAAATAACTTACTGAGTTAATTACAATTCATTAAGTAGCGAGATATAAAAACGCTTCGGTCGTCTTAAAGTCATTGATTAACAATAAATTAATAATGAAATATATTTGAAAGAGAAAACAAAAACAAATATTTCTAAAGTAAATGAATCTTTTTATATTTTTGATAAATATTTACTCCGATATTTACATGATATAAAAAAGTTTTCACATTTGTCAATTTGTTTCCTAACTTTGTATATAATACAAAAAATAATTTTTATAGAGAATTTTAATGTTTTGCTTCCTCGTGTTTTTTATATGTCAACATTTTTTTTAAATTTAATTTTAAATTCTACTATTATTTTAATACTTTTAATCTATTTTATTCCTTTTTTTTAAATTTTAATATTTTTAACGACTTGTAATGTCTTTTTTTTAAATTGCTATTTAAATTTAACCCCTTCCCCCCCAAATAAAACCATTTTTATTAATAGTCTCAGATAAAAATTAGTTCTAATATAAAATTTACTATTAAAAATTTTCTAAATTATTGGATACAAATGTAAAAAAAAGAATTATTTTGATTTCAATCATACCAATTCCGTGGGCTCAAATGATTGGGAAAAATTAAAAGAACATAGTGTCCTCCGAAAATGCACCAGCTAATCGAATATTATTTTGTTCAAGGCAAACGTATAATCGCTGTGGTTGTGGAGTCGACAAGGGTGAAGGTCTAGGCGTGACTGCTCGCAAAATGAATTCCTTGCTCGAGGGTTCAGAGAAAGATCTATGTTTTCCATCTCCCGCCGCATCTACTTCTTCTACATTTGATGGGGTATGAGAAACCTATACAAAATTCATTCCAATCATTTTAAATTTAAATCAATTTTATCCAGTAACACGAAGCAACATTTTTTTTTAATTTGAATTTTTTATTCGGACAGCGTAAAGAATTACCAGTCACATTATACTTTTGCAGCCCTCGGATATTATGACTTTTTCGACTTTTTTTTGTATTTTCAATCAACTTTTTTTGCGTCTTAAAGTCGATCCGAGGCCTGTTTTTGCTAAAGTATTCAATTTCTAGATATTAGTAATTTTTACTTTATTAAATTGATATTATTTTATATATAAGCATATTAATATTATTATATTTTACAAACAGTAATAGATATATTATTAAATAAAAAAATATAAATAATAATATTTTTAATAAGACAAACAAAATTTTTTTTTTTTTTAAGTATATATTCAAAACGAAATTTACTTCATAAATCTTGCGTAAATTAGAAAGAAGTCCATAAATATGAAATTATTACTGACCTTCTGAGACTCGCAGAAAAGTTTTATTATCTCTGAACCAATGTTTCCTCTCGAACCATTTGGTACAGAAACTTCTTTGCCTCTCATTAGTTGCACAACGAACGACGTGACTTCTTGCTCGTCGCAATTTTCGGCAAATTTGCTCTGCAACGATCTCACCTGTTCGATTAAACCTTCCTCCACTTCTATTTCTCTGATGATGTCCTTGAAAAAGAGATACAACTTAGCTTTTTCGATAAAAAAAAAAAATTTTCTTCTATAATTTCTTTTTTGTGATTCTGGAAATTCTTCTAGAACAACTGGAAAAAAAGGAGAATTGAAAAATATTACCGTACCTCGTAAAAATGCATTTTTTGATGAACCGGCTTACTGGCGAGTTGCAATTTATTTTGTATATTTTGCACGACATTTTGAATATTTGGTCGAGCTTCCACTTTCTGTTCGCTGAGAGTGATAAGAGCGGCGTGAGTGAGAACCGGTAATAAATGTTGAGCAACTTGACCAATTCGCTTTGAACTTAAATAAAGGAGAGCTTTCTCTGCCTCTCGGGTGTCATCAAACAGTCGCTTTTGCCGATGAGCTGGAACAGGTTGCGCTGAACTCCAAGTTGTCGTCCAAGCATTATCCGGAAGTAACATTCTCTGAGAAAGATGTCCTGCGAAAAAAAAGACATTTTTCATTCACTTTCATTTAATTTACTTTGCAATATATAATTTAAACCCAACTAGAATTTACATATTTATTCAAATTTAAAACAGTGTAATTTTACATTCAATTCACTCTATACTTTTTACATTAATTTTACTGAATTTACAGAAAGTTTGGAATGTTAAATAAAAAAAAAATGTTTTAAATAATTTTTTTTTCATCAAATCCTCAATATTGAAAAATGAGGAATTTTTGTATTGATATATGAATACTGGAAGGATGTGGGTGTGTCAATCAAAGTCTAATTCATGTTCAGTAGTGAAGTAAGCACAATTACATATTTTGCAAGAAAACTTGCCTCACTATTGAGTATTGATACAAAACCCTTTAATTAACGAGACATTTCTTTCAAAGTCGACTGCTCTATTTGCCAATAGCATGTTTGCATTCAAGAACGGGGAAACAATTCTTCTTCAAATTACATAATTCAGGGATTTATATTAAAAAAAAAAAAAAAAATTGACCAACCTTTTGGTTGACCCCATTCGTCTAAAGTATCTTCTTCCACCCAATCGCGGGGCGAATACCATCGTATGAAGTCTTGAAGCACTGCTCCTGGATTAGCAGCCTGGAAAAAAATAATTTTTGATTTTAATTATTTATTAAAGTTAATAAATTGTTTACAGGAATCAAGGTTGGCTCGCTTTTTTCAACTATTTTGACAATTTGTTACCTTTTTCACCTTTTTTTATGATTCGATTAATTTTTAATCTAATGAATGGAAAGCAAGTCAAATCGAAAGTGCTTAAAATTCATCAGTATTGAAAGCAGAGTTGAAAATTTTAAAGACAATCCAAATTGAAACTCTGACAAATTGGAGACTTTTTTCAATGCGTTTATATTATAACATTGAAAAATGAACTTCTCTGCTTTGAAATAGCGTTATTTTCCAACTATGATCATCATATTAATTGACGGTAATTTATTTTGGAAATGAATAAAGACTATACTTTAAATGATTCCATGTCGGAAAGTAATGAAGCGCTCATTAGTCTAGCGCGCATTTCAGTCCCTTGTTTATCTGTTCCTAGTTCCATCATAACTGGGCATCTTCCTCCAATTGATCTTCAGTTTTCAGAACTTGATCCTGAGTCACTGGCAGGTATAAGGGATCTCCAGTTTGCACTAATCGAAAAGTCGGATGTTTTGCCGCCCTTCCCACTGGTCTGTTCCACAAGAAATGCTTTTCTTTCTTACTTTTTTGTTGCGTCTCATCTTGTTCCCCAGGAACTGGTTCTTCATTCGAACATTCGTAGAATTCGTCCTCTTCCGAATCTGCAAATAAAACAAAATTTCATTCTCTAGTTTCATAATTTCCAAGCTCTAATATTCATTGATAAATTAAAAAAAAAAATTTTCATCATTATTTTCTTCGAGAATTCAATTATTCAAATAAAAATACTAATTTTTGACTAAAAAGTCAAAAAAATTCGCATTTTTTGAAAATAGTTGAAAAAAGTCGATAAAGTCATAATATCGGAGGGCTGAAAATGTAATTAAACGTTGCAAATTTGAGATTAATGAAGAAATTAATTGAATTGGTGGTGAAAGTAAATCAACGTGTCTAGGTGGGGTGTAAAAAATTTTTTTTGTGTCGTCTCCATTGTCATTAGGTTCACATACATGGTGACTGTTGCGTAAAAGTTGGTGGAAAAAAATCCAATTTAATTACGTTTTGTATCGAGTGTTTAGAGAAATTTCTTTTTCCCGGTATAATCGTGTTGACCGTTCATTAATTAACGATAATTGTCGACGGCGATTAATCAGACTGCAAATAAAATGTAATTCTCCAACTCTCAATGAAATTTGCATCTTGCACACAGAAAACTTCTTTCATCATCAATTAATCCTTGCAAATGAAAATTCTCTTTTTAAAAACTTTCTTTAAGAATTTCCTCTGTTTATCCAATTGAATCTTCATTTATCTCAACTTCTTTTTAATTTCAATGTGTTTTTTAATTCAAGAAAGAAAATAAAATTCAGATATATGAAATAAAAATATCAATTAAGGGATTATTTCCAAATTTTCTTTTTTTATGATAAAATCAATTTTAATTGATACCTGTTTCCATGTCTTTGAATTCTGCTTGTGAGACAGCTTCTTCTCTTATTTTTCTTAAATGAATGCAATGATTTATCATCTGTAAAATAAAATCAAAAAATGATAAGTTGTTGATTGACCAAACGAATAATATTAATTTTGCAATGTACACACATTTTAGAGAAGTTTCTCTGATTTAAATTACCTGTAGTTTTTGATGCAGTAAACAGGTGTGTACGCAATCAGGAGTACCAGGTGTTAAACTGTAAGAGAAAATACAAATAAAATATATATTTCTTTGAATCAAGTTGCGAAACAAAAATGAAAAAAATAATCAAAAAAAAATCTAGAGCAATTTAGACAGGGAAAAAATATGAAGAATGTGGTAATAATGAAATAATTCAGATTATACAGAAATAGAAACGAGATATAAGAAAATCAAATGGAGATGAATCCATGAATATTTATATTTACGTAGCAATGCAATATTATCACCTTTCCCACAGTTCAGTCTTTAAATCTCAACTAAACAACTTGTTTACTATCTTGAAGGTGATTTTTACCCTGATTTATATTTAAATTTTAAATACAAACCAATCTATATGAAAAGGGATATTATCAAACCTCTTATTTGCAAGGAATGAAACATTGACGAGAAATATAGTCGAGTATAGTTAATATTTGAACCAGTTTCTAGGTTTGGATAATAAATATTATAAACTTAGTTCGAAATAGCGAGTAACTATTTTAAAGACCATTTCCTTCTACCTTCGAGAATTAGAATTTTTCTCCCTCTGTCATACAAGTTATTCAGTCTCACTGTTTAATAACTTATAAATAGAAGAAATTTTATTTTTTAATTAGAAAAAAATTCAGTAAAAGAAATTGGAACAATGTGAAAATAAAAATATTTTTTTTTTGTAATAATTTGAAGCCAGGGGGATTTTTGTCTCCAGTGTTAAATAAGCTCATTAGAATGAAAAGTATAAAATATGAAAATGAATTCTTTTTGAGGGGAGTGAATCTTCCCACAAGTTTCTGTCTCATTCATATTCTTTCTTATCTCATTTGATCCCTTGGCCCTTTCTAAAGTAACTGCATGCTTATGATCTCAGGTGCGATGCCAACCAACGTACACAACTTGAACTCTTTGAATGTTTTAAATTCCCATTTCCTCTATAAAATAATTTTTGCGGTATTTCCCTTACGTAAATAAAAAAAAAATATATAAACATAGACTAATCAATTGAATTTCTTAAACGAAAAATTTTTTTTCTTAAGAAAAAATAAGAGAGGAAAATCAAAAAAATTTCTACAACATATAAATTGTCAAGTTAGGAAGTAAAGTAATTTAAAATAATATTAGAAACCTTAAAAAATTATTTTCCGCGGATTATACTACTTTGGGAGAAATTTAAAAGAATGTTTGGACGAAGGAAATGGATGTTATGAAAAATTACAAGTTGGAGTTTTGCGAAAGCAAGAAGAAAGTTCTTTAACGTTAATCTATGGAGCTAAAGACCCCTTTTGCTATATACAGGGAATAAAGACTGAGAGTGAAATGAAAAAAATATGGAAATTCAAAGTGGATCAATTTATTCTCTTTTTTTTCTTTAAATTCAGATACAGATGAATTAGCAAGTTATCTATATTTTTTAAGATAAAAAAAAGGACGAATTAAATTTAAAATTGATTAAAATTTCTATTAATAAATTTGTTTTTACCAATAAAAATCGAAATTGATTAAAATTTGAATCACATGAAAATTGAATTAAAATTTAAATACAATTAAAATTAGGATCGATTGAAATTTGAAATTTTGAATCGAATAAAATTTGATTAAATTGAAATTTCGATAGAATTGATATTTGGATAAATTATATTTTGAATAGGTGACAAAATTGTAAATAGGTGGCAAACTGTCATCCCTGATATTTGTCTACAAATACAAAATAGTATATTATGCACCAGG
>JUFY01025448.1:0-36273 GCA_001855655.1 Leptopilina clavipes | reverse complement strand
TTTCTTCAATTAACACGATAGAAAGAGGAAAACAAAAACAAAATGAAGGGAAAAAAAGTAGATAAAAGTCGCAGTCACTATAGACCTTCGATCCCACACCCAGAGAAATGTTTTATTTGAATCAAATATAATTTATTCGAGTTAAATAAACGTATATTTTGTCTCAGAACCTACTAAATTATTTATTTGTTTTAAATAAAAGTTTTATTTGACAGAAATAAAAGTTTTGTTTGAACCAAATAAATTTTTATTTGACAGAAATAAAAGTTTTGTTTGAACCAAATAAATTTTTATTTGAAGCAAACGAATTTTATAGGTACTAAAATTTACATTGGAAATAATAAAATTAATTTCGAAAATATAGTAAAACAGGACAGAAATTGTGCAGAAATTCTAGTCAATTTCGGTTTTGTAAATAGTAAAAGTTACTTTATATTTTTTTCCATGCATCTATTTTCGAAAAATAATTCACCTTTAAATTTTCACCTAGGATATATTTTAAAGAACAAAAAAAAGTTACTGTGATCCCTGAAATAATGATATTTGGTTATAAAATATCAGCAATATTTGCATATAAAATAGCTCATCATTGTAAAAAAATATAATTGAGATCTTATATATACAATGAATTAATGAGAAAATTTTCCCCTTCAAGGAAACTGGGAGATGAGCATTGATGAGAAATTGGACATTGAATCCAAGAAGGAATTCAGTTCAGCTGTATTAGTTGATCCTGTCGAGGAGTTCATGTCAAGAATGAAACTTGAATTTCCGAATTGGTGTGAATTGTTGAAAGTTCCTGGGATTGGGCCAAAGGTCTGTGAAGATACAGTGACAAAAGTTAGTCTCTGGCTTGGAGATTGCTCTCGTCGACAAAACGGCGTTGTTGGACCAAGGAACATGAGACACTTCCTCTGTCCATATCTCGACGACTTATCCGGTGCATGAGGATTACTAGAGTGTGAGAGGGAGGGGGGGGCACATTTCAAGTACCCTCAAGTATGTCTAGAGACTGCATGGCCCCCCCGAGAATGAACAGCCAGGAAGTTCCTTTACCAAGTTCTCGTCGACCACCTCTCGAGGTGTGATCGATCTTTCTGCTCTGTAATTTCATTTTTCTTTTCTCGTTGAAGTTCAAAGACCCCCTCTGAGTTAAGTGCCTTGCTGCGCAAGTCGAAAAGGAGAAGAGCTTTTCTCCGGAGGTACTCACATTTTCACTCCCCGTAAAATGTAACTGCTGAAGAAACAATGTAAGCTTTGCGGGGAAAAAAAATTTTCGTTTTACGAATTTCCTCTTTGAGAAATCCATTGATTTATTTACTTCTTTCTATTCTAACAGATTTTCCATATTAAAATTTATTATTCAAATTGGAATTTCTGCATTTCGAATTTTTATTTCATTTCATTTTTCATTTAGGACTTTCTCGACATTTCTTTATCAGTTTTTATCAGTTTCTTGAACGAGGTGAATTAATTTGATTCACAAAATAATACTTTATTTACGCCGTTCAAACACTAATGTGTTTGATAATATTCGTTTTTTATTTTTCTCTCATGTTTTTACATTTTAGTGAACTTGTGTTTTCCATATGAGATAAGAATAATTAGGTTATTGAAGTTTTTGATTAAATAAGTTTGACATTTAAGGCTGAATTTTCTCCTTGAGTTTCTTATATATAAATCAAAAATATTCCCCATTTGTTCTTTATTTCAAGTTGATATTCAAAATCCAAAGAAAATGTCACTTTTGTTTCATATTATTTATTTCAAATTTATTTTTCTATCTAACATTTCTTCCGACGGATCTAGACAAATTTTTCCAACTGTTGTTTTTCCAGGTGAGACACAATTTTCTTCTCTTTCTTTTTTGGAGGGAAATTTTTTATTTCGCGACAAAAAAGGGAAATTTTTCTCCTTTAAATTCTTGCAAATAAATGAAAGAAAAAATGTCAAATGAGAAATAATTGAAATTAAAGAAAATCGAATTTTAATTTGAAACTTGAAACTTTGAACGTTTTGAAAATTTTGCGCGCATTGAAAACTTTTGACATAAATTTTATGCATTTTTTATGCCCATGTACCTGTTCAAAAGAAGGGAAATAAGTTTTCAGGAGGAATATATGTATAGGAGAGGATAGATAGAAAAAGGGGATTTTACAGTCTAGCCATCATCTTGCAATGAAAACTTTTCGCAATAATAAAGTTTCACAAAGTTCCCTTTTCAAAGGACTTTCTAAAACTCAAACAAACAGAAATAAGAAAAGTCTCTGTCAAAAAAAAAAGAAGAAGAAGGAAAGGACAATCATATAAGAATCATTTTTATAAAAAAAATTTATTTGATTCAAATAACCGATTACTTGTCTATTATCAAATAAATATTTACTTGAAGCAAATAATTTTTATTCAAGTCAAGTAAAACGGAATTATTGAATCAATAATTTTTGTATTTGAATCAAATACGATTTAATTGACTCAAATAAAATTTATTTGATACAAATTAATATTTTTTTGATAATAGTCAAGTAATTCATTATCTGAATCAAATAAATTTTTTTTTCAGTGTATTTTCCTTTGTACTGAAATATTTTTTTTATCAGTTAAAAATGTTAAAATATTATATTCTAACTGTAGGAATAAATTGCATGGAAAGTATTCTTAAAATAGAAGCTAAAAAATATTTAATTCAGAGTAAAATTTTTTCTCGTTGAATTATTTGGGAAACAAAGAAATGAATTCCTGGGAAAAAATTTATTTTTCTATAATATCATATATATATATATGGGTGTAAAAAAATATTATTGGGGAAAAAAAAGGAGAGTGTAAAGAAGGAGTTTCTTTATAAATCGCACGATGTCTGGGGAAAATATTCCGAAGAGACACTCGATTTCAATTGTACATTCCGATGTGTAAAAGTTCATATATCTCAGAAAAGTCGTTTAAAAGGGTCCAATACGTCTGATAGCTGTCTACGTCTTGTGTGAAATGAAATTCACGCGACTTGTTACGACTTGTAGGACGATGTACATGTGTTTTTTGTTATATCCTCTGTGTGCAGGCACAAAATGGTGCGGAAACGGAAATGTGGCTAAAAACTATCATGATCTTGGAAAATACGCAGAAACAGACGCATGCTGTCGAAATCATGATCACTGTAACGATGTCATTCATTCCATGGAAGCGAAACACACTCTCGCCAATTTTTCTCCTTTTACAAGGTTTTTAATTTTTTTATCATCTTTTCTTTGATTCAGAAAAAAAATATTTTCCATTTTGAATAATTTTTCCCTTTATCATGCCTTGGATGGTACGACTTTTTTGACTTATTTTTCCAAAAAATGCAACTTTTTATACTTATTTTGATAAAATTCGATTTTTTCAACTTTTTCTGATAAAATGCGATTTTTTCTCATTTTTTTTCCCAAAAAATGCAACTTTTTGCCGAAAATTCTGAATTAGAATAATTTTCATAAATTAGAGACTTAGAAACAGAATTTCCAAAGAAGAAATTTTAATATTTTTCTGAAAATACTGAATTGAAAATTGAAAAAATAATAAAACAATAAAAAAGAGAAATTAAAAATAATAAAACTAATTAAATTTATTTAACATAAAAAATCGAGTTTTTCGACTTTTTTTGTTCTTGAAATCGACTAAAACCAACAATAATAAAATATTTATTAACTGATTAAATTTATTTAACATAAAAATATCGAGTAACTCGACTTTTTTCATTCCTTAAAGTCGATCCGAGGCCTGGAACAATTTTTCATTTTTAAAACCGAGAATTTTAGTCAAATTCCATTTTTATATAAATATTTTTTCCACCTGACTTTCTGTTTTTCAAAAATTCAATTTGAATCTCTATTTTTTCTCGATTTTGTTAAAATCAATGATTGAGCTTTTTGCCTCTCAAAGGAATTTTTTTGTCTTCTATTTCCCGAAATTGTCACGTAATTTTTTTTTCACTATTTGAATATAAATTAGTTTTTTTTTGGTTGGGTAGGGGAAATTTTCCGACAATATTCGAGGAATTGATATTTTTATATACTGTCGCGAAAATCACTCGCGGGAATTGAAATTAGGTTAATAAAATAAAATTTCTAATTGTAGACACAGAAATGTTCAATTGAGCAAATAACACATGTATATAGTTGGAGAGTCAGAAATGACCTAGTTCAAAAAATGTTTAATCATTCTATTACTGACTTTTAGAAAAAAAATTGCATTTCTCGCACTTGCTGTAAACTTTCTTCGAACAAGTTTGAAAAGTAAAAACGAAATAATCGCAGAGAAAATTTTATTCTTGATTAAAGATTTTCTATATATAAGTTTTTTCTTTTAATGAATTTTAAAGAGATTCAATCGAATCGATAATATTTTTTTCTAATAATAATTCCACATGGTGAATATTTGGATATTTCGCTTCTTTTTTTGCTATTTTTTTTTTTCTTTACATTGATGCGAATTAAAGTCCCTCGCCCCTTTCTATGATAATGGTAAAAGTCCAAAGGGAATGTGAGTGCATTGAGTGTGTGTAAAAGAAAGGAGAGTTAAAAGGGAAGAATACAAAAGTGTTGCACACCCCTTGGGTAATCGATGTCGAATTCTCTCGCCTGTTCTGAATTCGAAATAATATAGCGAAAGCAATGCAGTAAAAATAAACAACGAAAATTCTGTAACTCTGTATAGACATTGTCACACGAAATGTTTATCTTGTCTTTCAATTGATAGAGTGCATTGCTCCTGTGACGAGAAATTTTACGATTGTCTTCAACAATCTCAGGATAAAGCTGGTAGCAAAATAGGAATTCTTTACTTCAACATTCTGGGTACTAAGTGCTTCCGCAAAGATCATCCGATACGAAGCTGTAAACGATACTCGAGGTAATGCTCCCCATTTCATAAAATTTACCATCTTATATTTCTCTATTTACAACAGTCATCCTCCCGGAAACATGAGATACAACACAGTAACATTATTTTTCATTAATTTCTCGAAATTACTTTCTACCGAGTAACTTTATTTATTCTTGCTTTTTTCCTCATTTTTTTTTCTCTTTTTTTCCCTCTGAAACTATTTTTATCACTATTAGTAATGACTTTTTTTCCTAATTTCTATAATATGTGTAAAAGTTAAAATATAAAGATGAAAAGTGAGATTTGTCAACTTAGGACTAATCGCTTCGAATTCGTGAAGATAATTTGACAAGAACGATTAGTTAAGTTTATCTCTCTTGAGTGGGAAAAATTTTTCTCGATAGATCGGTCTTGGATTAAAGAAAACGAGTTAGAATTTAATGGACAAAATGTTTTTCAACAGATTTCCAAGGAGATGTGTCTTGTACGAGTTGAATGAAGATGGATCAATGATACATCAGTGGTTCGACGTGCCTCCGTTCGGAAAATAAATTATCAAGATTTAAATAAACTCGCAGGAGACGAAACTTTCCAGAAATCGCTCGATTATAAAATAAATATAAACTTCCCATATATCAAGAATTAGAAATCTTTCTCAAGAAATAAGTGATGGAAATTTTTCAGTAATGATTTTGATGAGAGCAATAATTTTTTAAAAATGTAAATATTAATATTTATTTACTGTACTGTAAATAAGAAATGATAAAAAAATTTTTTAAATTAATTAGCATTTGAAATTACTGAAATTCTCAAATGATCAAAAATCATAATTAGTGAAAATCAAGAATTGTTAAATAGCGAAAATTAAAATTACCAAAAATTCAGATCATTTTGACAAATTTTTAAATTTCAAAGAATTTATTGAAGTTAACGAAAACAAAAACTTGTTAAATGCCGGAAATTAAAATTACCAAAAATTCAAATCATTCTGTCAAATTTTTAAATTTCAAACAATTTATCAAAGTTATCGAAAATCAAAACTTGTTAAATAGCGAAAATTAAAATTACCAAAAATTGAAATCATTCTGTCAAATTTTTAAATTTCAAACAATTTATCAAAGTTATCGAAAATCAAAACTTGTTAAATAGCGAAAATTAATATTACCAAAAATTGAAATCATTGTGACAAATTTTTTAATTTCAAAGAATTTATTGAAAAATGACTAAAATTGCCAAAAGAACCAACGATTGAAATCATCGATGATTCGAACTAAAAAAAAATTGAAACTGTCAAAAATTGAAACTACTAAACACTGAAATCAATAATTGAAAAAAAAATTAAAACTATACCAATTATTAAATCGTAAAATTGAGAAATTAAAATCAATATTTGTACGAAAACTATATACCAATGAGGATTATTTAGAAATTAGTTAATATTTGCCTACTAAATATTACTGTATACAATAATTATTTATTTTAATGAACATTATAAATTATAAATTTGAAAACGAAACAATAAAAGGAATTTTCATTTCATTCAAAATAAGCTTAACTTATCTCTTGACTAACCATTTAAATGAAAAAACGTCTTTCTTTGGAATCGTGAAAATTTTAATTTGAGTTCCGGAAGAGCTTGTTTATTTTTCTGACGAAACTAATCCCTGGAAAAGCAATTAAACCGGAGGGCTATCGAACCGGCATCAATTTAATTGCTCCCAACGATTTTAATTGTTCATTTTTTTTTTGTTTTTTAATTTTATTTTGCTCTCCTTCGCTTTGTGTGTAAAGCTCTTTTGTAATTTTTTATCGCGTTCCGACGGTTTCTCTCTATATGCGAGAATATTGTTATCACGTTTAATGAACTAGACTGCCAATATTTCTTATAACACAAAACACACCGTCTCTCAAAATCTCTCTCTATAAATATGAGATTGACCAGAGTTTATCTTTTTGTTCTGTATAATAGGATTGATCGTTTAATGTCCTTTCTCGAACATGAAAGCATTCTATATATGTATAGTATTATATTAAGAGGATTATGATTAAACAATCGAATAACGAACCGTGTTGCATTTATCGTCGTTCTACATTCTGTTGGAGAGGGATTTATTATCCAATTTATGTAATAACTCCCAGAGACAAAGAAAAGCTTCTTTTTTTTTTGCTTTGAAACGATTTTTAAGGTCTAATCTAAATTAAAATTTAATATTTTTAATCCAGTTGGAAATTTACCAAAGATTAAAGTATTTTTCCTATAAATTTCAAAAAAAATATATATTTAATTCTGTTTGTTTCAGATCTGCGGAAAGTGAGAAACATAAAAAATAATTTCAACGTTACTAACTTTTAATTACATTCTTTTCTTTCCAGGTGATTGCTAAACTTTTAATAAACATTTTTTTCCATTCTTTTTACAATGGAGTGGATCTTTTTTTAATTAAGGTAAAATTGAAAAAAACATTTTAGCTTTTTCAATTGTTTTTTTCTTTTTTGATTATTTTAATACGTAAAATAAACATCGATCGAACAATGAATTTTCATTGAAATGAAATTCAAATATTTGATTTAATACTTAAATTTTCGAATATGAATTTTTTTTTTCCCACCAAAGGGTTTTTTTTTCAAGAATATTTGAAATTTTGATAAAAATTAATTTAAAAAAATATTTTTTCAGATTTATTGGCTAATTGGAATGTAACGGATTAAAGAAAATTGAAGAATCAGGGAAAATTTGAAACTTGGTTCATTAAGACTGAAGCCACTTTGACCCCAGCCACTTGAATTCTCAACTCATTGCGAGACAACTTATATATATGTTACGTGGTCTTTAAGTGCGTGCAGAACTGCAACGAGATCTCATTGAACAACTTCAAATTATTTGATAGAGAGAGAGTGAGCGTCGAGAGATAAATAAACGAGACATCTTCATTATAATTGCTGCAAATCATTACCCGACAATATCGAATTAATAAAAAGTCTCATTAATTAACCAATTGAATTAATTATTTTAATTTTAAATACTAGTTGAACATTTTCATAAAATTATATTTATCTGATAAGAATTTCAATATTTTATATTTTTACGATTCAATTTTAACGTGATATTCAAATTTTCAGATGTTGCGGCCTCGGTTGATGTGCATTTTGAAAATAAGGATGGCGGATTTTTTCTGAAACACTCTCCGAGACAGTATTATCCGTCGACGTCGCGACAAGAAACGATGACGCCAATATCAACGGTAACGGCGTCGCCTCCAGGTTCAATTTTATCCATCGACAAATTCACTGTCTTCCAGACAAGCGAACCGGTTTCAGTGAGAGCGACCTACGGCCCTTTCAGCACAAAACAAACTGTTCCGGCCAGATACATCGTACCGGATCCCCTCGATACACTTCCGTTACCCGATCTGAGGAGAGGACCAAATAATACAACCACATCATCGCTGGCGATGAGCCGGGCATTGTTAGACGCCCAGGAACTTGGAACGAGACATTTGGATATGTCAGCTCACCTGGTGAGCAACACTGTTGCACGAGATTCACCGGTCCTCAGGTATATAATCAATTTTTCAAAACTCGTTATTTTAATTAATTCTTCTCCCTCTTTTTGTTGGCGATCCAATACTGGAACCATTATTTTCCCATTTATCATTTTACTATTTTTGTTTACTTTTTAATTGAATCGGATTTTTTTTGTTCTTATTTTCAATAGTTTTATACGAATCGAAAATTTATTTACTTTACGGTTCATCACATTTCAGAGACAACTTTTGTCCCAATTTTCGAATTTCTACATATTTAACACAATTTTTATGAAATTGAATATTTACCAGAATTTTCCAATTGGGAAATAAAACTTTTTCTAAATATATATTCGGTCAAATAATGATAAATTCGGCTTAAATAAAAATTCCAGTAATTTAATTATTTAAAACAAAAAAAGGCTAAAATTTGATTCTACTTTTAAATTTACATTTCATTTTTTCCGGTATAGATGCTTTTCAATGATCCATAAATTTTGAACGTTCTTTTGACGATATAAAATTTTTGAAAATTACAAACTCAGGCCTCGGATTGTACGACTTTTTCGATTTTTTTAAAAAAAGGAACTTTTTTATACTTATTTTGATAAAATTCGAGATTTTTCAACTTTTTCTGATAGAATGCGATTTTTTCTCACTTTTTCTTCCCAAAAAATGCAAATTTTTGCCACTTATTTTTGATAAAATACAACTTTTTAAAATTGTTTCAACTTTTTCTGAGAAAATACAATTTTTTGGACTATTTTTGTCTTTTAGTTTCAAAAATTGCAACTTTTTGCGACTTATTTTTATAAAATACGACTTTTTCAACTTTTTCTGAGAAAATACAATTTTCTGGACTTTTTCTGTCTTTTAGTTTCAAAAATTGCAACTTTTTGCGACTTATTTAAATAAAATACGATTTTTTCAACAGCTTTTTTTTCCTAAAAAAATGAAATTACTATCAATTAAAATAGAAGGAACAAAATATTCTTATTAATTATTATTATTAAATTAAGAAATTAGAAAAATTCATTATTCAATATCTTATAAAAATAGTTGACAATAATAAAATATTTGTCAACTAATTAAATTTATTAACAAAAAAAAAAAAAAACCGGTTGTTCTTGTTCTTGAAATCGACTTTTTTGATCCGAGGTCTGCAAACTGGAATAAAAAGCAATAGAACGTAAATTAAACATTTTGAAACTTTATAATATATTTTTTTTTGTGACGTAAAACAATAGTATTACAATAAAACTTAAATTTCAAGAAGAAATAAAATAATTTCGTTCATTTTGAACGTTCAGAACTTTAAGGACATACTTTTCAAGATTTATCTATATTTCCTTTTATATTTTCTATAGTTTCTTTATTTTTTGAAACCTTGCTCTAAATTCGAAAGATAATGTTGAAAAACGAGAGAAGGAGAAAGGGTAAATCTCATTTATCTGAGTGCTTTTGTAATTATATGTCAGTGCGGGCAAAATTCTGAGATATATAAATCTATAAATATTTTTCGAAATATGTAAGATTTTTATTGAGAAAACTGAGAATTCGATTGTACCTTTGAGGAATCATAACGTGTTCCATGTTATTACGTATATATATATTTTACGATATATACGGTTGCCCTAAATCTGAGAGATGCAAGTGCTTTTAGACTTATCGATCCAGCCAGTAACACCTACTTTTCTGAATTTTTCTAATACTCCGAGATACTTCAAGTCACTGAAATTTCACCAAGAATTCCCCTTTGGATTCTCTTTTCATTCTTATTGGTCGCTCTATATATGCGAGGATAAATCTTCTCCTCTTCTTTCTTTTTTCTCTCCATCTTTGGTACTTTAAATAACTTTTCCATTAATATCGAACTGTAGACTAAAAGCTTCTTTAATATTTTATTCTCACTTGACAATTGATTTGGCAAATTTCAATATAATTTTATTCCCATCTTTTTTCGAAATTAAATGTCAAATGTTGATATATATAATTTTGATTAAAAACCAATATTATGGTGAATTTTGAAAAATTATTTCTATAATTTAATTATCATCTTTTCTTGAAATAATTACTTTGGAATATTAATTTAAAAGTTGCAATTAGTTTCTTATTAAAATATAATCAGATTTAAAAAGAAAAGATTAATATTGACTTTAGAAGGGAGAAAAAAACATTAAATGCGGAATGATTTTTTTTTAAATCTCGCGTATTGAAAATTCCATCTTTTGGTATTACAGTTGAGAGATTGAAAAAAAATGAAACACAATAGGGCAACAAAGTATGGCATAATCTTGATCTCTAGATGAAAATAAAGAACATTTCTCTTCTCTGTCCAGGGTATTGTTCCATGCGGGAAGCGAGTCAACCGGTAGAAGACAATTGCTTCTGGGTCGTCATCAAAGAGTCTGCGTCGTGCTGCACGCTTCTCTAAACGGTGGCAGCAGCAGGTTGAGCTCGACTGGATCGACATCAAAGGACTCGTCATCATCTTCATCATCATCCTCCGCCTCATCATCATCATCATCAACGAGTAAAAATGGTCCATTAACAGCCGCCTGTAGTCCCGATGGTGAGGATGGCGTTTGTTTGGCTCAAATTACAATTCCAGCGAATTGGTGGCCACCATTGCCACCACCTGATGCCTCAGGACGGATCAAAGTTCCAAAAACATTGCCAAGAATTGTTCAACTTTCATATTCTGTCCTTGAACCAAGGAGCAATGAAGATGGAGCACTTCCTCATGTTCTTGATTCGGGATCATCGTTATTTTGCCAGCCGAGGGTACAAATACAACCGGTCACGCCTCTAGGCAGTGTGACCCTAACGCCAAATCGAGAGGATTACAAAGAATTAAAAACCGACGAGTATCTCACTCTTTTGGTTCCCCATGGACCTCTTTATCCGAGATCGAGGCTCCACGTGCCGGCTTTTCTCCATTCGCACTCATCTCGTCAGGGTGCACAGGGGAGACCACCAGTTGCTGCTGTTGTACTCAGGTATTGTTAGACAATTGGCTTTTATTTGAGCGAGTTAAATGCCCAGTTTTACATCTGCTCTTTTTTTCTCCCTGTAAATGTGGGCATTAAAAACGTCCGCGTTAAATTTGAATGACAATTAATGATATTAACCGCACTTGACGTCTGTATTCAACAGTATTTTTTATTCTAACACCAAAAGATAATTAAAATCAATCATGGTTTTTTTTATAAATTAACTGCTTCTAAATGAAACGAAACATTTCTGTTGTCCCAGCATATTTTATACAAAAGTTAAATACCTTGATTCTAAAACAAACACTTTTGTTTCAAAATTACGGTATTTAACTTTGCCTCCTCTTTATATATTGAAAGTGGATATCAAACATTCAAGTTTTGTTTTTACTTTTTATAATTGATTGAAAAAAAACTCGAGACGAAACAGGATAAAAATTAACTCTTAAATAATTTTAATTTCTAATTTTACGGCATAATAAATTAATAATCTTTAAAACTACTTAACAATTCTGTTATACGAAAACTAAATATTTCGTTTAATTGAGTTTCGTTTTCAAGCTATATAAATCTAGATTCAAATGTTAATTTAGTTTACTCCTTGATAATGTTACAAAACAATGAATTAAGTTTCGTTTTTGCAATGAAAACAGAAAATTTCGTTTATATTTTACATCTTCTTTTTATCAAAGACTTTTTACCAAAGAAAAACATGAGTTGTAAATTGTAAATTTTTTTAAATTACATTTCGTATAATATATTTAATATTTATTTTATAAATAAATTTATTTTTATTAGATTTTTTAAATAAAAATAGGTAGATTAAAAATTAATTTTTTATGTAACAAGTTTATGAACGTTTACAAAATAAGTTGCAATTTATTTTTTTAATTATTTTTTAAAAAATTTAATATTTCCCGGTGGATTATAAAACTCTTCTTCTCTTAACGATTATGTTTAAACATCCTTAAAGGAAATGAAAGTATACAAAATTGTTCAACCTTAAAAGTATGAGATGATTTTACCTAACTGGACAATATTTTTTTCTCTCTTTCTGCTTTTTTCAAGAAGCACTGTTTTAATGTTTAATTAAAACAAGAAACGGTTTTCTGTTTTTAATATATTTTTATTTTCGAGCATAAGAAAAGATAAAAACAAGACTATAAAGATCATACTTTCATCTTCTTAAGTAATATTTATTACCAACCATCTTTTTAATGTTTATATTTAATATTTTCTTCTTAATATGTATTTTTTATATTATTTTTTAATATTATTTTTTAATATTTTATTTTTAATTAAAAAAATTTTTATTTTTCAATTTTGGTTTTTAATATTTCTTTATTGTTTAATAATCTAATTTAGTATATGATTTTCGTTTTTTTTTATATTGAAAATTTATAATTAGCACTCTAACTTGTACGCTTTTATAAAACTTTATTTTAATTTTCTTTTAATAATAGAACGTTAATATTTCGAAATTTTTTTTCATTTCTTTGTTGTGAGTAATAATAGAATACCTACGCTTTTCTGTGATAATATTAAAAAAAAATAAAATAAAAGCGAATGTAGGTTGAAGTGGCTTAAACGTCATTTAAATTTAACAGTTTCATTAGAGAGAATAAAAACTAAATATATTTCTGCATGATGGAGTTACTCTGATAGAAGTGACCCAATTACATTAGCTAGGGGTAGTTTTTCACTAACTAAATCAATTTCACCTCAAGATAAAAAATTAATATCAAATATTGATAAACATCGTAAATGTTTATTGTACATTATTATTATTCAATTTATGCATTTTAAATTAATATCGATTATTATTATTCTTATTATTATTATTATTATTATTATTATTCTTATTATTATTATTATTATTATTATTATTATTATTAGTATTATTATTGTTTAATAATTAATAATAATAGAATTAAAAATTTGAAATGAAAAATTAAAATACAGTTACTAAAAATTGTTTCTCTAAAAGCGGACGGACGTGAGAATGATCCAATTTTGAGCGAATTTAATAGGATGATTAATATTTTCCTATAAAATAAAAATGGAGTCATAAAAATAAATTCTAGTATTTTTAAAGCTGTAAAAAAATACATAAATGACGAAAAGAGCAATCTATTGTAAATCTCTGTGTTTTATCTATGGCATTAATATATGGAAAAAGGATAGAAAAAAAACAAAGAAAAAAACAAAAATTGTTGGGCACACTTGTTCGAAAAGCCTGGAATTTTCGCAATTCTATAGTTTATTCGATGGAGAATGTAAAGTGTCGAGTGTGTATATACACAGTCACTCTCACTCTCTCTCTCTCTCTCTATGTACACAGAACTCGAGGAAATCGATGACCAATTTATATGGAAATGTCGCAATCTCACTGAAATTTTCACGCAACCTCGGACCTTCGATAATTGCTCAGTTTCATTTGTATAACATCAAACTCACGATTTTGTCTTTCGAAAAATGAAAATGACACGATGTTTCAATATATTGAAAAAAAAATTCCAGACTATTTTGAATTTTTACTTGCGGTAATCATCAAATTTTACCTAAAGACAAGATTTTCGCCTCGTTCGCTATTTTTTTAAAGAAACTCTCATATTACGAAAAATTCATTACAGCTTTTAGACATTTGTGCAAAAAGAAACTCAAACCACTTCCGTTTTATTTGATTAGAGAAGAAAAAAATTGCTTCACACGCTAAATTCAATTTTTCAGCGTTAAACATTTTTTTACAGTAGGTACAGAACAAAAAATTTTTAAATTATATATGAAAAATTAGTTATCAAAATTAAATTTCAATAATAATTAAATAGAAATGTAAAATTATTTTTCTAGTTCAGTTGTTTTATAATTCATATTATGATTATTTTATATTAAAAGTGGAAATTATTGGAAATTTTTACAAAGTTTTTCTCAATAAATATTGTGAAAATAGCTCGTCAAGTTTTTATTTAAATTCTGATTAAAATAGAAAAGTTCGTTGACTTTATTTGTTATGCTTTTTGTGATAAAAAAGAAGTCAGTAGAAGTAAATAATAAAATAATAATAATAATAATTTTAATAATAATAATAATAATTTTAATAATAATAATAATAATAATAATAATATTAAAAAGAAATTCGTGACTTATATAATGACAGAAGAAGCAATTTAAAATAGCAATGAAGTGCGGCTAAAATTTCCAATTTCTTTTGACGTTATTCGTAATGTTTTCGAAGGTTTCATGAACGATATGGATTATAAAGTTCGTTTTCATTTGACTTTTCTTTATTTGACTTTCAGAGCTCGGGTCAAGTCTGACGTTAAAATCCTAGATGCAACATCGAGCAATCCGGATTGGATAGTGGAATCTAAGATCAATATGAAGAGCACCACGGCCACCTTCACGGCCAGAAGGAAGGAAAACGTGTCACGTTTACCAAACGCGTAAGAACAATTTTTCTTTTCCATTACAAAAAAATCCCATTGCTAAATAAATGAAAAATCGATACTTCACATGTAACTTCGTTTATCAACATCAATATATTTTTTTATTAAAAAAAGAATAGAAAAGAAAAGAAGAAACAGCGATGGGTCTAGAATACGATTATTCTCTTGTAAATACAATTTTTATTTTTCTCTCTATATAAATGAGAGAATTTTCGATAAATGGGAAAAAAATTTTTTTTGTAATCTCTACAAATTCAGAATTTTAGTATTATTTTATTTTAAGAAAAATTTTTTAAAGTAGCTTCTGAAAGAATTTTTTCTTCTACTTTTCATTTTTTCTATTTTCGCGTTAATTAAATTTACATTTCAATTATCTTATCGACGTGTACTGATGAATTTAATTACCTGGAAAAATAGAGGAAAACACTTCACCATGAATTGAGGGAATAAAAGCCGTGAGATTTGAAGAATATGAATTATTTAATCGACCAAGTTTCTTCAAGGCAGTTTCTTTCATTAGAATCGCATAAAGAGACGAGAAATTAACAATGATTAATGAATACTTAATGGTCATGTATTAAAAATTTTTTTTTTATGATAATTATTAATAATAATTATTATTATTATTGAGAAAACATGTCCTCGATGAGAAGTGTTTTGTTGCGAACGAGTTAATAAAAATTTCTGTACGGTCCTGTTGCGCAAGTTCCAAACCAGTTATGCGCCCATCTCGCATCGATGAAACAGAAACCACACCAATGTCTAATAATTATCTTCAAGCCCCCTCCCCCCCTCAAAAAAGACGCCTTCTTTTCTTTTAAAACGATGAAGCGAAAGAGATGAAAAAAAAAATTTCAGAAAGAATATGTATATTATCGTCTGGCGCAAAAACCAAAATTACACACCATCTTTTTCTCAGAAACCAATTTTAAATTAATCGATGCAGAGATTAACCCCTTTCTAGAAAATTATCTCTTAGCAACAATTCTAGAATATTATCACCGAACAGGAGAATTTGCAAATGAAAAAAAACACACACGAACTAAAAATTACTATTTCGAGGAATTAAAAGAAAAAATTATGGATTTTTGTTTCAAAATTCGTAATAAAAAGATCAATTTTTCATTCTCGGTTAAATTTCATCGTTGTAATATAAATTTTGTAAAGAAATTTTTTTTTTGTGGAATTTATAAATTGAAATTATTTTTCCGTTCTTTTTTTTTCTTCGTTCGCACTTTGGTGTAAGTAATTTCAATGAAACGTTGCGAAATAAAGTCTGTGATGTAAAAATGATGAAAGATTCTAGTCTGGGATAATGTGACTAAAGAGGCGGTAGAAATAATTTGATAAGTGCCCTTTATAGCGAGGGACATTAACTTGAAATGATCTTTGTGTGAAGATTCTTTTGAAGGTGTATGGGATTTTTTTCACTTTTTTTTCGAAATGTGTTTACCCTCCACTTATGTTTCTCTTTTGTTGGCAGGTCAGCCGAAGAGATTATGACTATGCTACTGGAGGCGAGTGACGAGGGTGCAGGAGGCAACTGGGACGGGGGAAGAATCGTGTGGAGTGTACGATATGCCTTCGAAGGCGAGGAAGATAACGTTTCCATACCTGGCATGTATCAGTTAAGCCAACAGCAGCAGCAGCAGCATCATCATCACCATCATGTGGAAAGAGGAAAGGTGCAAGCGCGTCTTGAGATTCAGAAGGATGATATTCAAGCGGTTCTGCCCATTTCAAAGGTAAAATACCCCCTCTGATTATTTAATCAGTCTCCCATCAAACACAATCTTCATTTTCTCCAGGAAATTTTACTTTTCCATCTCATTGGAATTAATTTATTTTATTGTTTCTATTCTTTTTTTTCTATTTTAAATATTTGGTAAATATTTGCAAAAAATTATTTATTTTTTTGCAGATATTTACCTTCCGTTCAAAGTAACCCATTGTCTTGTAATTGAATTCGGATTTGTTTTTTTTCGATTACTTATTTATACAATTGTCATTGTTTGGATGTTGAAAGAATTGAAAGGATATCGAAGCGAAGATAAAGGAAAATAAAGAGAAATAAAGAAGAGGTAGGAAAGAAAGGAAGAGGAGAATGAAAGAAAATAAATGCAGAAGATTTGATTAAGAATTCCAGTAGGTGAAAATGCAGGACATTATTTGCTGTTCAGAGATACTGATTGGAAGAACTCGTTAGAATCTCGTAGCTTCCTGCATATCTGGTTCTGTAATTGCCTGCCTGAGTCTTAGTCGATGGAGAGCAGTAAAGTTTTTAATTAAGGAGCCCCTTTTGCCTTCACCGTGAAGATGCTTCCTTTTTCTTCTCTCTCTTTCTCTCTTGTTTGTTAAGGGAATTAGACACATCGTTTCCAACACTAGGTCGCGAATTTCTAAGTACAATGTTTGTACGAAGGCACGTCAGTACTTGGGACATCAAGTTTCTTCGTGTTCTAGGAGAAAATTTTCCCCCTGGGGCACCCTGGGGGTTTTGGGATCTTCACAGAACTTGAGTCTCGCCTACACTTGGTGTGTGAAGATGGACCAAGACACACGACCGTTTGAGAGGCCGGTAGCCATAGTGTAAAGGCTTCTTTGGATCGATAACCAGGCATTCGCTCTCGTGAATTTAACTATCCCATTTCTCTCCGAGACATCAATTTACACTCAGATATATCTTTTATTCATTTCTCTTTGTTTTTTTCCAATAAAACAAGAAAAAACGAATCTCCTTTTTTTGTTTGTTTTCGTCTCAAATTTGAATATTCTTCATCTCTCTTATTTTTAATTACAATATTGCGTATTATATTTTAATTTTTAATGAAAATATCAGACGAAATACGTTTGAAGATTGAAAAGATATTTTACCGAAATGTGAAAAAATATTTTTTTTATTCTTATTTTCAATAATCATTATTATTTACTGTAATGACAATGACAATGATGACATTGTCATTGTTGATTAAAATACAATCCTTTGTTATGAGGAAGAAAAGATAATTATTCAAAATGAGAGATGAGAGTATATTATGATTTTTAATTATCTGGCGACAGATTAAACATGAAAGTGTGTTGAATAGTGAAATATTACGATTTAATTGGTCTGACAATGAACTTAAACTGTGTCAAAATACTTTGGTAAAGAAGAACATTTTCTGTAATAATGTGTTATTATGCGGCAAGTTCTCATTCTTCATTATAAACCAGTGAACTCATTTTGAATGTGGTATATGTTTGTCTTTCTAGAACTGGGAAGTAATGAATACAGCGGTTCTCACCGGTAGACAAGTCTCTCAGGCCATGAAAGTTTTTATCGTCAGTCAAGCTGGTAAAGTTGCCGACGTTACATTGCAATCCTCCTGTCATTCCGAAGATGAAAGTGTCCTTAAGGTAAGAAACACCATCTCTTATTTTTCCAATTTTACTCCTTGATTTTATTTTTTATTTTCAAAATTTTATTTCGTTTGACTGGAATTTAACATTCACAGTTTTATTTTCGAAATATTATTATTTAAATATTTTTTCAATGAATAGAAAAAATGAAACGAAATTCAAGGAGATTAAAATTTTTTCCCCAGGTGTCCTCGTCATGCAGTAGTGTTTATGTTGACGGCTCGGAGATTCGCGGCTCAAGTAATGCGTCAGTTTTAGTAAAATATGGCACCTACACAGGACTTGCAAGATTTACAGTTTGGATGCCCGAATTTCCGCTTGAAGTGACTGTGAGCGATACTCGGCTTAATCAGATCAAAAGTTGGAAAGTCCCTGAGGAGCATTTAATCTCAAAAAACAAGCGGAGTCTTAACGAAACTTCAACGAAAAGTAATGGAGATTCGATAGTGAGAAAAAGAAGTTCAGACTTGGCAACTGAATCGTCGGATTTAGAGAATGATGACGATGTGGTGGATGAGGAAATCGACGAGGACGACGATTTAGATGATGAGGATGAGGAGGACGATGGTTCCTTAAGATTCCGAGGACACAAATGGGATGAGATCAATGCCATTGACAGAAATCCATCAGCAAATTGTCGACTTCGTTTTCAACAGAGTCCGGTTGAAATTCATGCTAGGTGAAGTATTTTTCCGCCAAATCATTTAAATTTAATTTTGCTTTACATTATATTATTATTTTCTTATTCTTCAGTTTTTGATATATATTTATTTTATTGATAATACTTTATTATTGCAGATTCTTTGCGGCTGATCACGATTCCGGAAGGGTTTCCTATTTTGTGAATCGTCGAACTTGGTTGCGAATTACGGACTTGGTCCTCACGATGCTTAGAGTCTCGGATCCACGAATCGCCACATTGAGCCAGGGTAAAATAGTTCAGGGCCGAAGTATTGGTCGTGCGGAAGTTCAGGTTCTCTCGCCAATCACTGGACGTGTGATTGGAGCAAAAGAAGTGCGCGTTGGTAACGATCGAGTCGCCGTTTCAAAATTATCCGTGAAAGTTGTTTCCGGTCTTCAACTCACGATAAATCCCGATTCAACCATAGAAAATGGATACATCGCTGAAACGTCAGTCACGAGGAAACTCACCGCTCAATATCAGGTGTGTAAAATTCTAAAATTGGAAAATAAAATAAAATTGAAGACTTTGTAATTGACATTAATTTTTCAGGAGGGTTTATTGGACATTGATATTGAATTTTCGGATGGTTTTCGAACGCCCCTGAGGGAGATTGCAGTGTCGGATTATCATCTGGTTGTGGAGAGTCTAGACCCAGAGGTCGTGGCGTTTGCGCCAATGGTGGCGTCCCATCATCCACGAGTAATTGCTGTCGGTGAAGGTCGTGGCGATCTATTGAAAGTGACCCTTCATTTAGCCGACTCGTGTCGATTGTCGGGAAGAAAATCGAAAACACCAGCTACGAGAGGAACGCCAAGTCTGCCATTGGCAACATCAAGCGCAAATGTCGAGGTGGATTTCGCTACCAGCGATTTGCCAAATCGACCCGAATTTGTGCAAAACGATGGCGGTACACTTGGTGGTAGTTCTCATCACAGAGAGCGAAAAAACGGCAAAGACGGTGCACCCGATCTTAATGATATTTTAATTGGTAATTATTGACAAAGTTCACCTCTTGTTTGTGTCGTGTGTCGTCAGTCGATTCGACTTTTAAAAACCGCCAAAGAAACTTCTTTCTTTACCTTTTCTTCTTCTTTTTCTTCTTCTTCTCTATTTCCGACAGATTTGGATTTTCGAAAATTAATTTTAGAATTTAAATAAATATTTTTTGGTCATTAATGATCAATATTTGATTGAATAATTTGAAATGAAAAATCTAGATCTGATGAAAGCTTGCGCAGCTTGAATGTTTCTTGCTTCTACATTGAAACACGCTTGCACGCCTCCTTTCCCCCCTTTCTCTCTGTCTTTCTCTAATTTTTGTGCAAAGGTTTACCACTAAAAGACGAAAACGACCACACGCCAACGATGCAGGCAAGACAGCACCGCATGGCTATAGATAATGGCATGTCTTCAGGGGGAATGGGCGGCGTGGGTATTCGACATCAGGGTGGACCACGAATGACGCCCATGGAGATTGGATTGTACGTGCTTTTGGCGGCCTTCTGCTTCGCTATTGTCGTCTTCGTCGTGTCCTGTGTCGTTTACACGAGTAAATTTAAACCACAATCGGCTGACTCACCACTACCTGGACTTCCTGGTTTTGGGGCCGCGAGAGCCGCTGCCAATCAACTCGCACAAAATCGACGACCTCGAGAATCGACGACCAACGCACACGACTGGGTCTGGCTTGGACGAGCAACACTCGAGAGAGCCGGAACTGGACCTCAACAGGTTTTTTAATTTTTTTCCCCCCCTAAAAAAAATTGTTTACCATTTTTTTTATATTTTATTTTTATAAATATTAATTCCCTAATTTAAATATTTATATTATTTTTGTTGATATTTTACTTCCATAAAAATAATTTATTGGGCGGATTATGGTAAATTTTAATTAGAATTAGTGTTTCCGATAAGGGAAATTGCTTTATTGTATATAGACATATTGGAAAATTTTCTAGAAATTTGTCGAAAATTAATTGATTATCTTGTTAAGGTTCGTGTAACCAGCAATCCGCTCGCCGGAGAGAATAATCCGCTTACGGATACTGCTGAGCTGGGTACAAGTTTTGATAATCCTAATCACATCGAGTTACCCTCGGTGGTTCGAGCAACTCCCTCGGCACCCATCGACACTACGACTTACTGTAAGAGGGATAAAATGCCTTATAGTTTCATCAAAAAGTCCATGGACGGACAATCGACGAAGCCCGTCATTGTTCCAACTGCACCAACAGCAACTGCTCTCGCACAAAATAAGTATGAGATTTACCTTGAATAAATAATATTCCACACTGTTATCCTCGTGTTGAGCATTCTTCAGAAAATTACGTTTTATTTTCTTTCTCGAGAATCGCGCGCGCGCTTTGTGAAAGATTATCCTTTCTTGTATAAAACGATTTTTTTTTTCTCAACAATTCTCTCTCGTGAAATGTTTTCCTTTTTTATTATTCTCTTTTTGTAGAGTGTTTTCTTTTTTCTTGTGAATGTCTTTTTTAATTTCTTGTAAAAAATTTTTTTCATAATATTTCTAATGGAATTTTTTCTGATTTTTTCTGATTTTTTCTTTCAGTAACGATGATGTGCCTCCGCCGTTGCCGCCGCATGGAATTTTACCACCATCAGCAGTGACATCAACGGGGGACGACGCAAATGGAAATGATGATTATAAACCTCCAGTTCCTCCTCATCGAAATACGGGAGTTCTAGCTCGACTTCCGGAGACACCAAGGAAACGTCATCATCGAACGGCAAGTGCCAGTCACAATGGTAATTATCGACATCACGATAAACATCACGATAAACATCATGATAAACATCATGATAAGCATAATCAAAAGCATGAGAAGCATCATGATAGACATCATGAGAAGCACGTGAAAAATTATCGTTCAAAAAATTCAACGTCAAACACGAAAGATAATGAGCTTGCGTTTGTTGAGCTTAGAAATAATGATGAAAAGAGAATTAAGGGCGCGAAATCAAGGGAGGTAAAGAGAGCGACTGTCATCGGTAATCCAATGTTCTCATCGTCATCTTCATCATCTTCATGCTCTTCGAATCATGATCAAGAGGAAACTGTTCCCATGGATGATCTCAATCTAGGCATGGATTATAATCAGATTATGCAATACTTTGATAACCTAAAGGAATCGAATGCCTGAAAAAGGGCCTTTGATCGCTCAGGTGATCAGAGTTTGTAGACGTGTTGATTTTTCCGAATTTCCGCGACTCGTCGAAAGCCGCTGAAACCGGCTTTCTTTATTTCCAAGAGAATTGATCCTTTCCATTCTTTGCCTATGACATTTTTGTTTCGATAAAATTCGCATTTTTCAATTATTTTAGACAAAAATTTAAATTTTTCAAAATGAATATTTCGATTTAAATATCAAATTACATTAGTTACTTTGATGACTATAAAATGAAAAAATCATTTCATTTCTCTTGTTTTGAAGGAAACAAATTTTAAAGGATTTGCTAAATTAGAGGAAAATGTGAAAGCTGTGAAAATTAAGTCTCAGAGAAGCGGTTCGAATATTGAAAGCATTTCGATTTCGAGAACAGAAGGAAGAGTTCAAACAGTACAAAAAAAAACCTTTCTAATGACAATAATAGTCTTTCCTTTACTCTTTAAACTCTACCTATTTTCAATAGTTTTCTTAATCATTGATTGTGGTGACGATGCGATTTCTCGGAAATAATTTTCTCCAGCTTTGATCGAGAGAATTTTTTCTTTTCTTTTCTTTTAAACATATAAGGAACTGATTTCTCGTCAAGACCGAAACTTGGAACGAGTCGCGGCTGATCGGAAAGCTTCACTTTAAAAAAAAAGCAATAGACGCGAAAAAACGGATTCCCTGACGCTTTGCTGCACTTGAGTACGAACAATAAGAATTATATCATTTTTATTTTTGTTTTTTCTTATTTTGCTGGCGTAAAGCGATTGAGCAGGGAAATTCGAACTTATCGTAGATTATGTTCTAGTCAGCTTCCTAGCAGCACATCAAATTACACGTTTAATAATCGATCTTTAAAAAAAAAACTGGCTCTATTTGACTGATGGGATAAAAGAGAAAAAAAGATCAACAGACATAACAATGATTTAAAAATGAAAATTTACATTCGGGGTGATCTTTTTCTTAAGGATTAAACAAAAATCCAAATTCGATAATTGTCATTTTATTGATAAGGTTCCTAAACGTGAAGGACGTGAGGTCACAGACAGTAAATCTGAAAAATTACGTAGAAAGTAGAATGATTTTTTTTACCGAAAATAAATAATTCAATTCATTTATTTAATTTTATGGTTTAATTCAAAAATAAAAAGATAAAAATAGGTATTCATAAATAAATAAATGTGTTTCGTAATTCAATTATTGCAAAATAGATGATTAATTATGTCAAACTTGGAAATAATAATTCGTTTTTAAGTAAAATAGGAATCTTAAGTATTGATCTCAATTTTCAAGAATAAATCACTATTTTCAATCATTGTGATAAAATATCGAAATACATTTTACTAATTTTTTATGCACAGGAAAAAAGATGATTTAATATTTTATTTTTAAAAATTTTACATTTAAAATTAAATTCCATTATTTTTATTAAATTTAACCTACTTAACTTCTAAACAATACAATATTAAAAATACAATTTGTAAAATTGTACAATGAAGACATTTCAATTATGAATTTATTTAATCTTAATTATTTTTTTTAAATTGTTATTCTTTATTATGTGTAGAATAATTTGGAAAGTTTATTAGACGTTAAAAAATTGCAAAATTTTGTTTCAATATAAAAGCTTTCTATTATATATAATTCCTGTGATAATTGAATAAACTAATTCTTTTTTTCTTGTATTCTATAATTTTTTAAAATTATTTTTATACTATTAAATAATTTATTTTTTTATATTTTAATATTTATTTGCTTTTTTGTGTGGGAGAATTTCGAGTATTTTTTTTTCCTGAGCATAAAATTTAGTCTTAATTTTTTTCTTAAAATAACTATTCAGTAAATTAACGAATAATATTAGAAATGAAAAAGAAAAATTTTTTATTTGTTGCATTTCCTCATTGCTCATCTCTGTTGAACTGATTGCAGTTATCAGTGGAAAAAAAATCGTCAATTTTTAATATAAATTAATTGTTATCGTATGTAGTCTGTCGATTGTATATATACGTATTACAAAATTCTTCGAAACGAAGTGCATCACTTTTGATGTTATTAATTAATTCATCGACGTCACGAATCCTTCGCGGCTTTAAAAGCTCATTTATAGACAAGTAAAAAAGAAGTATTTTAATCTTCAAAAAGTTATTTTAGAAATAATTTTATTTGAAATTATTATTTTTTCAATGGATTTGAAAATTCAGTTCTTTCGTTTTCAAAATAAAGAAAAAAAACAATTTGACGATATTTCGATTTTTTTTTATAAATGAGCTGAATCGTTATAATCCCTCGAATCTTCGCAGTTCATCTCAGTATTACGTTAATTAGATTTTTAGTTTCTAGAATTAATATTTAACAATTGTATTTTCGACATCTTCGTTCTCATATTAAAGAGCTTTTTATCTCAAAACTGCTCTTCTACAAATCAGAAAAGTCTGCCTACGTCCCAAGTTACGTTCGAGAAAATGAAATACTCGTTCGATCTTACCGTGCGTTGTGATGTTTGTAAATTTTGCTTTATAAGACTGTGTACATATAAACATACATATTATATTAAATATATATTACGCGTCAGCGCAAGAATGATAATTATGATTATAATTATTATTCAAAAAAGAACAAATAACTGATCTAATTTAAAGGGGATCTCTAAATTTGTAAACTTGTCGCTGAAAAACTTCGGATTAAGAACGGACAAAAAAAGACTCAAGTTTATCGGAATTTGAGGATAATTATATATATTTAAGAAAATTATATTTCCTCGCGACAAGTCTAAGAATGTTTGCCATTTCCATTTTTATTCAGAATCGATTGCACCGTTTCTTTTTAATCAAAATGTGAATTAATCATTAATTAATTACTTAAATTATGAAACCGAAAGGTAAAATCTAAGTCTGAATTATTTAAATAAATAAAAAGAAACATTTTAATATTGATGAAAAACGGTGAAAAACTAATTTGCAATCGATTTTAACTAATAGAATTTTTCTACATGACATGAAAAGTCAATTTACAAGCTGAAAAATAAGCAAATGAGAAGAATTTCATTTTCTTTAAAAAAAAATTTTTTTTAAATTCTTTTGGTAAAGTAAAGTTTGTTGGGAAAAAATTAATCTTACTCTAGGAAAATAAATATCTTTTGAAAAAAGAGAAGATAGAAGGAAATTTTTTTAAAAAATTAAAAAAAACTTTTTTTTCAGCTTGAAAATCGATATTTTTTGCTTCCGAGAAATATTGCCTAAGAAAAAAATATCGCGTGGAATTTGATCGTTGCGAAATTTTAGGCTTTTGGAGAATTCCATATTGGATTTATTATTAAAAAAACGCTTTTTTTCTCTAAATTTGCAATTCAGATTCAAAGTGCTTTTTTCTCCTAATCCTTTATGAAATTCTCCAGTTGCAATTTGTATAAGTTTAGAAAAAACAACCGTAAAGCAATTGGAACTTGTCTATTTTTATAATAATATCCAGTTCATTAAAATTGGTAATTTTTCAGTAAAGCCAAATATTTTATTTACAATTTCGCATCTATCGAATGAATCGCAAAACGCGCCGACATAATCTAAAATTTAAGTGACACGACGAAAGCCGTTAGGAATTAATCGAAAAGAAAATGTGAGGGGAAGAAGAGGGTTTAATTTGTGAAAAACATTTTTTAAAATTGAATAGAAAGAGAGAAAGAAATAAAAAATGTGCGTGTCGAAAAAAATTATCTATCTAAATAATGTAAATGTGTATGTTTAGCACGCCGTAAGTTTTGTGTGTGGCACTTAGTAGTGTGTACATGCGAAAGCGACGTTTCGATAAGAACGCGGCGACTGCGAGACGATAAAAAAAAAAATGTTTACAGTAACAAAATAAGAAGAAAAAAATAGAGCGCCGAATTCCCCTTCGAGAATCTAGTCCAGTGCAGGTTGCCATTTCGCTATCGCGTGTCCTGCATAAAAAAAACGTAGATCGCAATGTTGTGTAGCGTACGCGACTTAACATGAAAAAAAAATTTATATACAATATATTATAAATATTATATATAAAATTAACTAAGAAAAAAAAAGAATACTCCCTGTACTTCTACAGTTGACGACTGATCGCCACTCACTCGATTTTTCCACTTTTTCTCAGTGTCGTGGCTCAATTTTAAAAAAGTGATTCATCCACTGACGTGATTTCTTTATAAACAAAAAGAGAAAAATATTTGGAAAACTTTTTAAATATTCACAAAAAAAATGTTTTCCAAATAAACAAAATGATTAATATAATAATTAAATTTGCCAATGAGATTTAGTCAGTGGATAAAAAAACAAATTAAAAATACTATCTCCCGATTATTCTTCTCTTTCGCTTGTGAGAATATTTCTCTATACTGTTCATAAAATTTTGAAGTCGCGACACTTTGCTTTATTCTTGCCTCTCAAATAATTCATTATTGCCAACTAATCAAAAATAGATAATGAAAAGAAGAAAATGTCGGTTTTTAGAAGAAAGAAATTATAAGAAATTCTGAATTTTTTTCAAAAAGAAAAAAAATTTTACACACCAAGTGACTTTTCCATTTTTATCAAGGAACGGGTCGTTTGAATTTTATTTATCAAAAAAAAAATTCCCTGGGGTGTGACGAGTCGTCGATTGTTTATCACCCAATAGCTTTCTATTAAAATAAAAGAAAAAAAAACTATATAAAAAAAATGAAAAACATATCGTCTCAAGATTTCGAATTGCGACGTTTTTTCTTTTAAATTTTTGACACAATTGATATAGTCAGTGTCAATAATATATTCGTTCAAGTACAAATACATATTATGTATTATTTAGGAATTGAGCCGATATTCATTTTATAATGAAAACCGACGATTGATTCGTCGATAAAGAATTCAAATTCGCACAAACAGAAAATGAAGTAATTAGGTTTCTATAGAATCTATCGAATTTTACTGCCACAGATATATCAAAAACCTTTCAGTTAGATTTATAAAATATCAAGTCAATTTTAACACCCAAAGATCGTGTTCGAAATAACGACTCAAAAAAAAAAGAATATATAGTTTTAATGAAAAAATTTTGGGAACAATTCTTTTTTTTGATTTTGTAGATTTTGTATATTTTTTGTTTTCCTAGATTTTATTTATTTTTTTTTAATGAGAATTTTGTTTAAAATTAGATTTTTTTTTGGAAATGAGTGACTGCCTAATGAAAATCGAATAATTTACTAGAAAAGCTCTTTCTTGAATTAAAAATATAGGGATCGAAGACGAATTAATCATTCCTTTGACACAGCGTCACTATACTTAATTATAAGAATAAAACGAATCCCAAAAAAAAGCAGCAATTATCAGTATGTTATCGAGCGCTACTTTCAAGACGACGATGACGACAAAAAAAAATCATGAGAATTTATTGTTAATAATATTATAAAACGCGAACGCTGCTAATTATCATTTTCATTGCCATTTAAGCATCATTGATTCATTGAAAATCATCATCATTGGTCATCCTCATTATCATCAAACTTGTCGTCATCGTCCTCAATGATATGCTAATGAATATATAAATTAAGATACGACTATTGCCTACTCAATGTACAATATGTAGTATTCACCTGTTGTTACCACCAAACCGTCGTCAAAGATATATAAAATATTGTAATTGTACTATAAATAATTGTCATTTATTTCATTTCATTTTTATTAATTATTATTTTCTTTAAATTATTTATTTATTCCACGAGAAATTTGACGAATGTTGAAAATTTACTTTTAGAGAAAACGTAATTAAAATAATTTTTTTTTCAAATATTTTTAAAGAAAATACTTAAAAGTAAAAATTATATAATATTTATTTAAATATCTAAATAGGTGGATTAAATTATTGATAAGTAAAATTAGAATAAACTTTTAAAAATTTAATAAGGATTAATTTATGGATAATATTTGCATTTAATTTGAAATATATTTACACAAGAATTCTATCGATGCTTTCCAAACCAAAATCTATCGACAGGGCTTATCCAATTATTACAACCACCTAAATTATTTTGAATAACATACTTCAATGTATAGGGATTCAAATTTTCTTCTTCATGCCTCTTTTGTTCCTTGGCAAAATTCTCCATTATTTCCTGACTTACGGGTATTGCTTTGAATGGCAATTTGTCTGCTATTTCCTTAAGTTGTTTCTTCACCTAAAATAAGAATAATATTTGAATCAACAAATTTTAATTATCCACAAAATTTTCAACACACAGGATATATTATTTGCATACTTCCGCATATTCAACAGGTCCTGCAACCTCCATTATGACGCGTCCTGCTTTTACAGGTGTAACGTAATGATGAATTGCACCTTTTCCACCGCCCATTCTTGTTCCTAGATTCTAAAATCAGAGAAATTTTTCTTTTCAATAAAATCTTTAACGTCCTTAAAAACTATTTATGATAAATAATGATTTGTAAGCAACATTTTAAAGCTTGTTGTACTTTCTTGGTCGTATGGTTTTTTTTTATAATTGTTTAATGATTATATTATAATCTTTTTTAACCTTCTTTGTAACTGGCTGCCATGGTGCATCTACTCGATAAATTGCGAAACAGGAAGCAGGAATTTTTCGGTGCACAACGAAACGAATCATTTCAAAATGACCGTGTTTCAATCGACCACCCATTAGCGCCTACAATAATAAAAATTATTTTTTATCAAAACTGAAAAACTTTAAATTTAACTATTTTGATAAAAATGAAAAAACACATACTATTACTCCGTATTGTTTATGTAGTAAAAAATTGTGAATTGGCTCTGGACCACGCATTAAGTGTAATTTTTTTTGCATTTTAAACGGTCTTAATGTTGGTGGATATTGTGGTACTTTGTCATAAATCTTAAGTCTTCTTCTTTCTGGATATTCAAATTCGCCTATAGAATAAATAAAAAAAACTTGTTATTGTTCGAATTTATTTAAATATATTTATAAACAGCCAGTGCATGTCTCATTTCGTCAGGACAAAAATCTAAAAGATTTAAAAAATGATTTTTTAAATAATTATATTTTTTATTTACCATAGACTGGTGGTTTATCGTAAACACGAAGTCCTGCTGTTTGTATAATACATGGAAGTGATTTATTTATTGTCACTGTAAATAAAAAAACAATTTTTTATAAATATATAATTTATAGAATTTTTGTATAACAAACATAACCTCCTTAAGAAGGAAAAACAAGTTATTAAAAAGTTATCTTTTTATACTTACTTGTTAGACTCAATTTAGAGAATAATTTAGTTAATGACATTTTGTTTTTGTTAATAATTTCCGCTTATTTTTGTTTATAATAAGTAAATATTTCTATTTTTTCTCGTATGGAAAATCAGAAAAGTAAACACAGGGTAACTTGTGAATAAATACTACGCATGCGCGTAGTATCAAATATATTCGATATATCGAAATTCGATTATTTCAAATTTCAATAAAAATATTAACAATTTTTATAAAGAGAGCTTAAAACTTAATTAAAAAGAGAGCTTAATTTATTTTTGATAAACGTTTTTAGTTTATTATTTTATAAACAACAATTTTCTAGACTTTAAATAATCATACAATTACATATATAACTAATATTCCTTATCACAAAAAATTTCACTCATTTTCGAAACTATAGTTTAAAAGTAATTTTTAAATTGATCTTCACTCTAATCACACGCAAATTGAAAATGTAAGTTTTCTTTTACAAATATATAGATATATATATATATTTTATTCCATTAAGGCACCCAATAAAATTCATTTAATTTTAAATATTAATATAAATTTTTCAAATACTGTTTCCATACTTATTTTACTTCACAAATTAATACATCGAAAATTTTGATTTATTCAAAATTTAATTATTTATCTAATAATTTTTGCTTTTTTGCTTTTAACATATTGTGAAAGAAATTAAATACTTTAAAAAAAGTACTTTGGACCTTAAAAATTAATTTGATATCAAATTTGCTTCAAAATTTCTTTTGACTATTTCCAGTATAATCACACTTTTATTTAAAAAAAATATATTATTTTGTGATTAAAAAACAAACACACTGGTGAAATAATTTTATTTAAACTATTTCAATTATTTTGAGAAAATATTTAATTGATATTAACAATTTATTAATTATTAATTAAAGAATCAATAAAAATTTATTAATCATTGATTAATATTAATTAATTATCAAATTATTAATTTTAATTATTATTTGTGAAAAAGTAGAATTATTTTTTTCAAAATATAAAAATTTTTGTGATTTTCGGACAATGCAAAATGTATCTGTTTTTATCAAAATATATTCTCTATTTAGCAACAATAATTATCAAAATATATATATATTTTTTTCTATCAAGTAACACTAATAAATAAATAGAGAATTTATAATTCTCTTTTACGTTTCCTAATTCAATAAAAAAATGAAGCTCTTTTATGTTCTTATTTATAAAACTCATATTTCTTATTGCTAATATTTGCAATTATTTCTTTTTAAATACTTTAAGTACAACACGCCCCCCCCACAAAAAAAAGAAAAAAAAATACTTATGTTTACTTTTGATATTTCTTCGTAAAATATGCTTTTCATTTCTATTCAAAATTGAATAACCACATTTAAAGGATATAAAAATATCTCGAACAATCTTTTAAATATTTTTTGAATATTTTCAATAAGGAGTTTCTAATATTTTCGCAAAAATAATTCCTTAGAAATTTACTTAATCTAATTTCCTTTTGTTTTCTATCACAACAAAGCCTTTTCTTCGGCTATATTTCAATATCTCTTTCCTTTTACAATTCTTAAGCTTTTTACTTCTTCTAGATCGCTAATAAAAATTAATTAAAATATATAAAAACGATTTCGGATATTTTCCTTGAAAAAGAAACGTTCTCTCTCTCTCTCTCTCTCTCTCTCTCTCTCTCTCTCTCTCTCTCTCTCTCTCTCTCTCTCTTTCCTGCTTTTCTTTGAATTCTCCGAATAGTTAAAAACAATTTGCAATTATTCCTTTCAAGGAAAAGGAATATTGTCTTCAGAATCGAAGAATCGTGAACGAAAGAGAAAAAATTATTTTAAATAGAACAAAAGCAACTAGGCTCATCTATCGATTCTGAACTTCTTCTTGTATAAACTTTTAACAGTTGGCAGTGTACCCTGTTATGGAAAAAGATTAAAAATTAAATTAAATAATTAAATAAAAATGCATTTTTACTTATATATAATTTATCAGCAATTATTAATCAATTTTTGGTAATTATTACCTTATCTTAACGTTTGGAACTTGAATGACTTCGCCATCGCAATTCCAAACACTGAGACCTGAATTAAGTGAAATGCTATTTCCATTTTCAGAGTAATGTGAGCTAGGCATTGCCTTGAACGTGAATTCTCGAGCTCTATAGACCTCGACAAACGGTAAATCGTACTAAAAATATAAAAGAAAACGTAGTACATTAGTGGAAGTTTGTATTTATGACTCAAATGTATTTTCCCATTTAGGAGAAAATTATTACTTCTTAAAACGAAGCAAGAAACAATTTACGAGCGCATTTTATCGACGTTATATTACGACTCTTAATATCTTAGACAAAAGAAATTTCTATAAAAAATCTTTTTGTTAATAAAAAGAAAAATTCTTAGAGCAAAAATTATATTATCTCGTTTTTTTTTGAAATTTTGACATTAATAATTATTAATGTCAAAATTCATTAATTATAATTAATGAATTTAAATAAAATTTAAAAAAACAGATTTTTTTTCTCACATATCAAGTGAAATTATCAACATACCAAATTTTTAACTTTACTGCTGAGCCTGAGAATCATTCTGATATTGTTGATAAGAGATGTGTGTCTAATAATAATAACATCCACACAACCATCACCTACGTGACAGTGTGGACTAAAACCCATTGGACTTCTGGAACAGGCACATGAAAGATTCGCTCCATTTACCATGAAAAATTTTCCCCTCACTGTCAGCCACCCTAAAAACGAAGAAAGTTACTTTAATAAAAATTTAGTTAATACTAAATTATTAATTTATCGAAAAAAATTAGTGTTTCAATTAATGGTAAATAAAATTAGTAAAAATAATTAAATAATAATAAATATGTATCTAAAATTCGATTTAATTTAGAAAAAAAATTTTTCAACTGACTTGAAATTTCTTTATCGGGAATCTCTTGATTCATGTGTTGAATGCAACGATTGCAATTTTGCAAACATTTTGTACTCGCTGCTGGATGACACGGATCCGACAAAAGTTCAATTTCCCCCTCGTAGCCCTTATTCGCCACAATTTTCTTAAAACCTAAAAAATAATTTTCTCAAGTCAGATTATATGTAAAAGATATATTGTAAAATATATATTATAAATATATTATAAAATATATTTTATAATAATTGTATAAATAAATAATAATATAATAATTAATAAAGTCATTTTTAAAAAAGTATATTAAGTGAAATTTTGCAAAAATAAAAAACGCTAATTTTTTCACTGAAATTGAATTCCATTTAAAAGGAAATTTTTCTCTGTATTTGTTTAACTTGGAGTTTACCTGAATAATCATATCTCTGCGGACCCATCCAGCGAAATTTTTCGCTATCTCGGATGACGTCACCTAAATATCCGTAACTAACAACACTAGCGTAAAGCCTGAGCAAAGAATTATTACTGTGAACTGACGAGATATCCAAACCAGCAGTGTCGCCAAAAATAATGTGAATTGCCGCCGTTTGCACGTCTGTGGTACCATGTAAACTATAGGCGACTGTATTCGTACTTCCACCGGGAATCACTCCTACTGGCATTTTTGGTACTGGCAAACTGGCATTCACATCATTTAGATCAATTTCCTCATCTTTCGCGGCTCTCAGCACCAAACCATTAAAAACTTCCGCAAAAGTTCCATCACCACCGATACAAATTACCGCCTGAAATTGTTTTTTTCCTTTTTATTCTTATTTTCCATTCTTTAGATTTTATTAAGTAATTAAATAATTAAATAACTAAATCTCACGTCAATATCGTCCAAATTGGCCGTAAGAAGTGTATCACGAATATGTCCCGCTTTTTCAGTGATTATCAATTTAATTTCAATTCCTGCGATGATCATCAGGGGTTGCACCTCCTTCTCCCAAATTTTCAAACCCTTTCGCTTCCCACCGAAGGGATTAACGAAAACCATCATTTTTCTTGGTCTATAAGTGAAACCTAAAAATTAAGAAATAATTAGTAATTGAAAATTTTTTTTTGATCACTTTTCTATCCATATATTGTAATTTATAAAATTGACAATATATATTTTTGAAACGTATATGTAAAAATTTGTTGTTGCTACAAACCATTAAGATAATTTTGAATGGTTTTTACCCAGGAACCAATTTGTCTAGGATCCGAGTGGCTCATAGTGACGCTATGATGTCTCCATTTGCTTTTAGATCCACACGCCGCATAGTGCAAAACAAAACTTGTCAAGGATAAACCTGGTGACGTCGATAGTGAATCTTTTTTTTTCATATTATTCATTGTTGGAATCCAGTCTTCTCCATGCGAGGCTGAAAGTACATCGGTCATCGGCAAGGTCCATCGAGCTGAAAACAAGTTTTGCAAATTAATCTCTTTTTCTATCTTAATTTTTTTAAATTAAAACAAAATTAAATTATTTAAAAATTGTTAATGTTCTTCTTCTTCTTCTTTTTTGTGGCTTTGACTAGTCAGACCAATAATGATTATAATAATTATTATTAATCTTAATAATAAATTTTACTGAAATCTACAAAAAGCAAAAAAAAAAAACATTTTTACCTTCAAAATAATTATTAAGTATATTTTTCATTTCAAGCCATGACATATTTTTACAAAATAAAATTGTTTATTGTTCCAAATAAAATAACATTACAAAAATCATGAACCTTTTGTTGATAAATTTTATTAGAAAAATTTGTAATAACTTCAATTTTTTTATCATTGTTATTTTTTAAAGACAAAAAAAATTTTTATTTCCTTTTTTTCTCGATCGGAAAATATTGATTGCAAAAACTTAATTTTTTTAGTGCAAGGAAAAAGGGAAATTTTTCATTTACAGAAAAAATATTTTAATTATTTAAATATTTAATTATTTTTAAAATAGTTGTTTAAATAAAAGGAAATTTTTTTAAATAAAATAAAATTGAGAAAAAGTAAGAATTGCAAATATTTTTTTTTTTTTTGCAAATACTTAGAAAATTATAAATAAAAATTGAGAAAATGCTTTTTCTGCATTTTAGAAAGTGGAAACGTAGAATAAAAATTTAATGCAAGGTTGTGTAATTTCATATTTTGTATAGCAAAATGAAATGAAATCATATAAATAAAAATTAAATATTGAAAAATGGGAAGAAAAATTATTTTTTGAATTTTCCTTTTATATAAAGGAATCAGCTGGCTCGAAACTCATGCGCCTTGCACTTGCAAATATATGTTGATAATGGTATCTAAAAATAGTAATTCATCAATAATCTTTTCCGGTAAAAAGTTTCTTAAAATTTGCAGTGAATTTATTATTATAAATATTGGCTAATTTTTGAAAATACCTTAAGATAATCAGAAAAAATTTTATATTTATAATTTTTCTATATTTTCATAAATTTATATTATAAAAATTAAAATTTCATAAATTCTATTTATAATATTTATAATATTTATAATATTATTATTTTTACCCAACATTTATTATTATTTAATTTAAAATTTAGTTCAGTTTTTTTTTGCTCGTTAATTCAAGATCATTTTTTTGAAATTGAAAAGTATCATTTTCTCTCTTCTAGAAAATAATCATTGAGAGAAAAATAAACTATTTTTTACTTTAATGTTTTATATTGTACATTGCAATTATATATATTGTAACTCACAAGAGTCTTGAACTCTTGAAAAATAAAACTTATAAAAGTGAAAGGTCTTTATGCATCACTGCGAATGCTGTGTGGGAAAGATTTTTTTTTTCTTTCATTCAATTCAATCGTTTTATGAAATATTATAATATATAAAAATCTAATTAATGTGTAATATATAAAAATTAATGAGTGAAATATATAAAAATTAATGAGTGAAATAATTTACAAATACAGTTTAAACGGACATCAAAAAATTACAATTTTCATAAAATTAAATTATTTTTACAATTTAATTAATTTTTATCATAATTTTCTAAAAATTGGAACTAAAAATGTCTTAAAATTTTTTGACAGTATTTTTTTGAACAATATAATAATAAATGAGCGAAAGAACCTTCAGAAATAAATGATAGTTTACTGCCGTAAGTATATTTGAATGTAAAATATATAAAAGAAAATGTACTTCGAATAATGAGAGGTTTCATATAAATTAGGCAATATACAATTCTTGTACTTTTTTGCTTGACACGTCATTTTTTTATGGCCTCCGAAATTCAAGGTCTGTAACCCTCATTCAATAATAAGATTTTATGTTTCTGTGTATATGTAAATTTACTCTAAATTTTTTTTTCTTTCATTTCTGGTATATTCTAAAAATATTTATATTTTATATATTTTTAGTATTTCTATATTTATATTATTTTTATATATTTATAGTATTTTTTTATATTTTCAGTAGAAAAAACTTTGTTTCGCTTTAAAAGACACTTTTAATCTTTATTTTATGTTTATTCTTTTTTTTTATTACAATGCGCTTATTTTCTTAACAGATTGTAGTTTAAAAAAAAAAAATATGACAATAATAAAATTTTGCTTTACTCAACAGAAAAAAAGAATACAGTGTATATATATATATATTCATTTACGGACATTATTATTGACATAAAACACTTAATCAATAACATGAACTAAAAAAAGAGTCCATATTAATGTTCCTTTTCCAACTCTTGGACAAATAAATAAAATAAATATTTATATATATATTACTTTCAGATAATAATAATAATAATAATAATAATAATAATAATAATAATAATAATAATAATAATAATAATAATAATAATAATAATAATAAATAATAAATAAATAATAATAATAATATTTAATTAATTTAATATCTTTAATATTACTTTCAGATCAATATTTTATATATTAGATTCCAACATTTAAAAAATACAATTAAAAATATATGAAAAAATTTGTGAATCTAAATTATGAATAAAATTTCTTATAATTAAATAATAAATTCC
>JUFY01025446.1:0-10657 GCA_001855655.1 Leptopilina clavipes | reverse complement strand
TAAAAACACCCAAAAATAAATTTTCTGATGTTTTGAAGAAGATAAAAAATATTACTAGTCCGCTATCTTGGATTAGTAATTTTTTAACTTTTTATGAAGTGACAACAAATTCGAATTAAGGGAAATTTAAAACACTGTAAAATAAATTTTTAGAAGTTGAGACTAAAATTAATAATTTTACTAGTCCGACATTTTGGATTAGTAATTTTTCAACTTTTTATGAAATGACAACAAATTCGCTATTATAGAAATTAAAAACACCCAAAAATAAATTTTCTGATGTTTTGAAGAAGATAAATAATATTACTAGTCCGCCATTTTGAATTAGTAACTTTTTAGTATTAGTTATCTATTTTTTAATTAAGTTATGATTATTATTTAGTATACATTTAAAAGAATGATTGTAAATTGTATCTTAGAATTCTTTTAGCCCGCCACCTATTGGGAGAAAAAATACTTAAATTTGCACTATGGTAAATGGCCAATTACCATAGCAAATATATTTATGGACATCGTAAACTTCACTATATTACACTCAATAGCAAACTTTTACTTTTCCATTTATTTTTACAATAAATGCAGTGTTAATTGGTAACTTTTTTTGTTAAAACGTGTTCTTTATCTTGTTGGCTTTTAATTTCATACACTTTTATGTATGAACTAAGTTGTTTTACAAGATTATTTTACAAATCACCGTCACAGTGCTAAATTCACCGAGAATTTGTCAACTTTAAACATTATTTTCATATAGAAAATTAATGTTTATTGCTAAAATTCTTACATAAATTTCTTCGTCAGAATCTCCTATTTCAATTTCAGTTTTAAACTTTGTTGTTTTATACAGTTTTATTTACAAATCACCGAGAAATCACCGAAAAAGCACCAAAGTCGGTGATTTCTCGGTGCTCTCAATCCACCAGGGATACGTCTTCTTTGGTACAATAGAAAATTTATTCATTTTTCAGTATCATGCCAAGAGGACGCAGCTATTCCTCTTCCTCTGTCGAGGATCAACAATCGATTTCTGAGAAGAGAAGAGTCTCCCGCCACAGGGAGGCATCGGAAGTTGGTGGTGCCCAACAACGGAGTGGAAACTCGCGTAGCAAGTGTGATTCCTCTCCACCGGCCAAGTCTCGGAAGAGGAATTCATCCTCATCCTCGTTCAACGAGGACTCACCACCACAATTGCAATTATTGTCAACCAAGTCACCAGCAAGAAAGACTAAATCGAGAAAAACGATCAACATCAAGAGACTCGTCACCGAAAGCAGACGAACCTTCACGATCCACGTCGACAGGGAAAATTAAGGATGGAGAAGGACGTAATTCAAAAGATCAAAAACGACATGATGAACGTGATGATGAAGTACTTTCATTAAAAACTTTTAAACGCTCGGAAAAAATAAATCATCTCTCATCATCATCATCAAAATTGAAACAATTAAGTCGCTCTCGTTCACCCCAACGTTCTTCTCACAAGGAGTGATCTGTTCAAAGTTCCCGTTCGCCCAAAAGTTCATGTGAAACAAAGAGTTCTCGCAGGGAGCGATCTGTTCAAAAGTCTCGCTCCCGTTCACCCAAACGTTCATGTGAAAGAAAAAGTTCTCGTTCCCTTTCACAACAAGATTCTCGTGGCAAAAAAAGTTTCCGCGAGGGAAGGAAGTCTCGCAGTTCCCGTTCACCACAATATTCTCTTGGCAAAAAAAGTTTCCGCGAGGGAAAGAAGTCTCGCAAGTCTCGCTCGTGTTCATCCCAAGATTCTTGTGACAGCGATAATACTCACGGGGACAAACCAACAGCAAATGTCAACGAAACAATTACAGTTCACCAGACAAGCAACACTGTCAAATATCTTTCAACAGAGGATGTAGACATATTTAAAAATATAGAAATCATCAAACAACATACCAATATCAAGAAGCCAGAAGCAAAAAGAAATCTTGACGTTCTTAAAGATATAATTGCGTTGCCTGATAACATTGGTTTGGTTTCCAAGGAAAAGGTGCTCGACGAAAGCAACAATCAAGGTAAAGACATCTCTTTTAAAAATAATGTTGATCGGCGAGTTTGTTGTAAAAAAAAAATTAAATTTCTTGTATCTTTACAGCTACCACATCGGGAAGAATTCTGCAAAGACATATTGTCCATCCAAATTCAAAGCCGGTGGTCGAAGAACAACAATCATTACCTATTCTTCTGAGCGACGACATCAACAAGCCACAACCATCTGTTTCAAAAAAACAGTCTTCCACAAATTTAACGATAACCAAAGAGAATCCAAAAACTTTGGCAAAAAAAAATGACAAGTCTTTGTCCACCGCTAAAGAACAACAATCATCTTCATCAGTGGTCAGCCTTTTAACAAAGGAAAATGAATCCTTCGTAAGCAGAGAGGTAAACAAAATTTTAGAGAATAAAAAAAAATGTTGTTCACTACGTTCAAACCACACTCGGGGTATACAAGTTTGGAAAATAGACAAAACAAATGTACATAACCACTCATTACGAATGTAGCATTCTTCTCAATGTGCTTGGTGTGCTTGACGACAAAGTCACAATAAAGACAAACAAAATTTTCATGATACATCGTGCGAGTAATTTGTAGATGAAAACACTAATGCACAATGAACCACGAACACTTGGCACACTCAAATTTAATGGAATATGTGCGCCAAGTAGCTACTTCTCGTTGATGATTCTTGAAAGTATAACGTTGGTTTTTACTCAGCAATTAAATAATTATCGAGTTGCATCTACCCGTTATGCTTATCATTCGTTCGCTACTTATCACAATCAAATCTCAAAGGGGGGAACCTTCTCGATACCGCGCCGTGATGCTGACGACGATGAGGCAGGAAAAAGAGGCTTCACAACTTACCGCTTCTAACGCTGAGTCCTTCTCTCGACTTTTGGTTGAAGACGCTGCAAAGGCTAGGGCTCGTACACACAAAAACAACTAATAACACTTAAACTACTTTATTAACTGATCTTACTTAATATTAATTACAATGGTGATTTCCGCGTATACGGTAAGATAATTGTAGTGTTCACCCGACACACCTCTGACTACTATGAATACTAATCGGTAACTGATTAGTCTTGCGCTTGAGACAGAAGTCGCTAATGAGATGCGCCTTCTCGTTCTTCCTCGTCCAGCGCTCTTACTCTTAATCGGACTAGATCAGTCAATCACCGAAAATGCTCGATTATCCTTATTAATGATCACGACCAGGGAGGAAAGGCACACGAACTCAAATAATGACGATTACTTCGTCACAAAAGCAATCATACGTTTCAGCTTTTCTCGCTCCATTTTCTTTTGGATTTGTTCACTGTCGGGGTATACAAGTTTTGAAAACAGACAAAACAAATGTACATAACCACTCATTACGAATGTAGCCGTGAATTTTGCTATTTTATAGTAACACACACTTGTCCACGTAATTCTGGGGAATATATTTTACACGTGTTGCAACAACGCGAACGACAGGGTGACGACAACATTGACTTGAATCTAATCGACATTAATGCAAAAATTAAACCCAGTAGTTCCAAAACTTGTGTATATTGCGGATTTTACGTTCAACACCTCTAGTGTTGCAACACCACAAAAGCGGTCGACAAAATTAGATTGCGCTCTATGTTTGTCGTTAGAGAATGTAAATTGTTAGCTACGAGGAACAAATACAGCGCGACAAACAATTTGTGTGTGACGGTAAATGCATTGTTTTGCAACACCGATGCATTTCTAAGTTTGTTGCTCCTTAAAAAAAAATTTTTAACAATGTCAAAAAGTAAGATTGGGTCCGTTTATGTGTACATCGGAACAAATGTTTGCAAGTTTCTTTCGTCTTCTAAAAAAGAACGTATCATTTGCTATAGACCAGAGGAGTTTGAAAATCGTTCGGTACAACTCAACAACACCATTGCCACCTATAATCACAAACTCATCGACCGTTCCTACGTTGAACAACCTTCTGTTTTCTGCAAGAGCATCCGAATTTGTTAGTTTGGTGGAAATTTCAGCATTCACTAAACCGTTAACATTTTATTATTTGGAAAAAGAGAAAAAAAAATATTTAAGCTGATTCTTCAGCCCGAAAACGTCCAAGAACCTTGATGCTTAATTTCTTTTAATTATTTATCTCCATTATCAGACTTATAATTCACTTCTAGACTTCCGAAAATTCTCGTGATTCTCTTGCACAGAGACGACTAACTTTAATCTTCACGATCTCTCTACTAAATTGCTAAACTGAACTGTCTCTAAACAACTGATCTCTTAAACTCAACTGTTAAAACTCACCTGTCCAGATTTCCTTATGTCAATCGATTTTATTCAATGACAATTTAGTTGGGAAATCATATATGAAGTTCATTGCACTTAAGTGTTACCAAGCCAATTCGGTAATCTTGCATACTTAGACAGTGGCGTAATCTGCGTGTTAGGATTGGAAGGTTATAGTACAAAAAAAAAAGGAAAAATGAGTTTCGTTAGAATTCTTTGTGTTTTTTTATTCTTATGTGTTTTATTTTGTTATTTGTATGGTTTAAATTGAGTGGTTATTTTGAAAAATAAAATTGGAAGTTTCATGGGTAATTGTTTTAATTTTGTTTTCTCTTTACAATCTAATTTCTCTCTGTCAATTACTTTACCTGCTTTGAGATACTGTTTTATAGTCTTTGTGACTATTGCAGTCTTCGACTGCTCTTTCACAGCTTTAGTTGCAACAAATTCTGCAACTAGAGCTATTGTGCCATCAGAATCAAGCAGGCATTTACCATGACAGAAGCTTTTTTTTCATCTGTATTAAAAAGATCTGCTATGTCTTTAAGACATTCTCTAGGGTATATAGCAGAAGCTAGAGGTGTCATTATGAATGTGTTTGAAGAACACAATTTAGCAATTGTTGCTAAAGTCTGCAAAGCCAGTAATGATGCCTGTTTTATTGACATAACCATATAGTTATCTTTTGTACATGGTTTATATTCATTGGTTTTATATATTCCAACACATACTACTTTGATAGTCTCTGATAAATCTGAGATAGAGTCATGTCTTATACTTGTTTTGGCTAACTCTGATCTATATGCATCCAAATCATTTCTCATCTTCTCTCTTTTAGCAACCAGTTTTTCAGCTTTCTTTAAGAGCTGATCAAGTTTAGGATCTTTTTCATCCATCTTTTCTATTTCTTCTTGCATAAGACCTATTTGAGAGAGAGAGAGAGAGGCAAAGAGAGAAAACAATGCCGCGTCGGTTTAACACTGAAAGAATTAAATAATTATTATTTAAAGGGTAACACGTTTTCCGGGTTTTTCGGTTTCACTAATTTTTTTTATTTCAAACAAATCAGAGAGAAGAGGGAGAGAGAAAACTTCCACACTGGTGAGGTTATTGTTCGTCGGCGTGTCAACCGATAACTGAATGTGTCGATTTCCACCGTTCACTGGTGTTTTTCACTGCACCAACTAATTATTATTATTATTGCTCCCAGACAGCACAACTTCTTACAGGTGAAGTTCATAAATGGCAGTTTTTATAAGCTTACGGCGACCTTACTGTAAGCTGTTTTACTGTCTGGGTCAAGATTAAAGTATATTTGCATGGAAAACGAAGGTTAAATATCAAATCATTTTTCATTTTGTATGTTATTGTTAGCTATTTTAAAAGAAAATAGATAGAGAAAAAATTATCCCTGGAAGGACTGCTCCACACTAATTTTGTGGACTAGTTTTTAAAGGTATTTCTCAAAATTGCTTTAATTTAGAGTCATTATGTATTTAAATATTTTTCATTATTATTTTAGACGACAATGATGCAATGAATGAATCTGAAGATAAAGAAGTAGCAGATAGTGAAACAGAAGAAGATTTTTAAAATCAAAAAAACGTCTTACAAAAAAAAATTTTTTTTATAACAACCTATCAAAAACTTTTTTTCTGTTTAAATTGTAATATTTTAAAAATTTTTTCACAAAAAAAATGTTTATACAAAATTTGTAGAAAATTTTATTGTCAAAATATTGATTTTTAACTTTCCTTCTTCCATCATATGCTACTAGGAATCCCATTATTGAAGACCATGCTCCAGTCCATTCTGCAACTTTTCCTCCCTTGAAGTCGAGTTCATTTTGCTCAAGCATGATCTTTAGTTCTGTTTTAATAGCGGCAAATGATGATTTGTAATCTTTTCCTTTGTAAGGAACTTTGAATTTTATTATTGACATGTACATTGTTAAGACCTCCATCTTCTTTCCTCATTAAGAGTATATGGACCATTTGGAGCATATCCAACGAAAATGTATTTGTTGAATCTGGAATCGAGTTTCTTTAAATATCCTAATGTTTTTGCATAAGCTTCACTTCCGAACATCTGTAACCTTGACAAGTCACGTTTCTTTCCTGACCAATTTTCGAACGGTGTTTTATTTTCTAAACAAGAATCAGATGGACTTCTATTCAGCAAGTATGTTGCAACTGGAATTGCTTCACCCTAAAACATTTTTTAAAATTTTGAATCAAAAATAAAAGCCCTTGCTTTTTCCATTATCGTTCGATTTAATCGTTCTGCTTTTCCATTGAGTTGCGAAGTGTGAGGAATTGTTTGATCTAGTATAATTCCTTTATTTTTGCACCAATTTTTAATTTCATTGTTCACAAACTCACCCCCGTTATCACATCGTAATTTTGAAACCCTCTTATTATGATAAGATTCTTCGACGTAACGTTGCAAATGTTCTTTAACCTCACTTTTTCTTTCCAATAAAAAAACTGCAGTGTGATGTGTGAAGTCATCTAGAGTTGTCAAAAAATATTTTTTTTGTCCCACGTCACTGGATCAATAGGTCCACAAAGATCAGTATGTAAAATTTCCAGCCTGAAGATAAATTTCACAAATTTTCTCGATGTGATCACAATCCTGTTTAGTTATGTTTAATCCGTTTGACATTCCAATAAGTTTTTTCATATTTGTAACACTGAGATGACCCAATTTCGATGCCACTTTTCCGCAAGTTTATTTGTTTCTGCCAACATACACTCTTGTTTAGATTTTTCAATGTTTATCACGTAAAGTCCGTTATCTTGTTTTTTACCACTTAGAACTTGACAATTGTTTTTCATCACATAAACACTGTCTTTCGTAAATTTTACCTAACCTCCTTTTTCTATGATTGCATTGACCGATAAAAGATTTTTACTTAACTCTGGTACATAACTTACGTTATTTAGAATTATTTTGTCTATGATTGCATTGACCGATAAAAGATTTTTACTTAACTCTGGTACATAACTTACGTTATTTAGAATTATTTTGTCTATGATTGCATTGACCGATAAAAGATTTTTACTTAACTCTGGTACATAACTTACGTTATTTAGAATTATTTTGTCACTTTGAATTTGACCTTTTCCTTCCGAAATCATTTTTTCATTTTTTTAGCCACTAGAATTTCACTTTTAGCACTGTTGAGAAAACTAAACAATTTTTTTTTCATTCGACATATGTGAAGACGATCCTGAGTCAATCACAAAACCACTGCTTTTATCCTTTTGCTCCAAGTGTGTTAGAAATGCAACCCTTTTTTCTTCACTTCTCTTATCTCTTTTATTATTCTGATTGCTTGCTTTTTTAAAAAAACAGTCCTCTTCTTTATGATTCGTTTTCTGGCATATTCTACACGCACTTTTTTCTTTCGACCGACACTCTTTATCAAAATATCCTGGCTTTCCGCAGTTATAACATTTTCTTACAGGATATTTCGAATATTTCTTACTCTTTTCTTCGACTTTAAACGCAACATTTTCCCCTCCATCTTCTTTTTTTTATTTCTTTGATCCTCTGCTAATAATCTGCTATTTAAATTCGTCAGTGTTCTTTCCTCAGTAGATGCAGATTGCCATGCAGTACAAAAATGTTTATAATTTTCCGGCAAAGTAGTCAAAATTTTGGACATTAACATTTCGTCATCTATCTCGTATTTTATTCCTTTTAATCGATATCTCAAGTTTTCTAAACGACTAATGTGCGAAGACATATCACGACCTTTTTCGTATTTAAAGTTAAAAAAATCTTGTAAAAGATTGCACTTTTGTTGTTGATCATCTTTCTCAAAAATTTTACACAATTTTTCAAAAATTTCATGCGACGACTTACAGTTTAAGATGTGCATCATGAATTTTTTGTCAATACTGGTTATTATTGATTTCTGTGCTCTTGCATCTTTACTCGTCCACGACCTAATATCCTATAGTTATAGGACCTTTTTTCATAAATTGAATCTGGTAGAGGTAAATTAAAAGTATTACTTTCAAAATGTTTGAACACTTTACTATCATTAAAAACGCCTCCGTTGCTTCTTCTTCCTGGAACCCCAATGTCCACATCAATAAATCTATAATGAGCATCCGCTATGGCCATAAGACTCATGCCAAAACTATTTTTATAGTTAAAATTTGTTGAGCCCGTATTTGCAGGAGCCTAATATGCAAAGTAAAATTACTTTCTACGGAAAATTTGTTAAACTTATTATAGATAATTAAAAAAAAGTTCATTTATAAATAAATTTATTTTTATTTATAAATAAAGTTTATTTATAAATTTTATGAATAAATATAAAACAAATATGAGAATAAATTTACTATTATACCTGCATCACTACTTGCTTCCCATCGATTGCGCCAATGCGATGAAGGAAATTCCAACGATCTTCAAATTGCTTTGCATGTTCATACCATAAAGCAGTACTTAAGTTTGGAAAGCTTCCTTTTTTAAGGCCTTCCAAATGGCGGCACATGTTTCCGATATAATCTTGGATATAGTATTATGAGCTATTATGAGCTAATTTAAACGGTAATACGATGTTATGTAAAATAAATTTTTGTTTTCAACTTGAATAATTTATTAAAGCATAGTCAAAAAATTTATTTTTTTTAAAGAAAATTACTTTTATGAATTTTTAAACGGTAATACAATCTATTCTTGCAAAATTTTACTTAAAAGAAACTACATTGCTTATGTGACAATGATTTTAGCCATTATCAGAACTCCTGTACCTATTCAGTCTTCTTGATATATTTATTTTATTAGACTTAAGCAAAATCGTGAGTTAGAACGCATGCATTTAGACACAGCCTTACAATTAATTAATAGATCAAGTAGTAGAGACAAATTATTATTTTTATCTTCCTTAAACTACTCAAGTAGTTGGGTATAACGCCACAGTACTTGTTTAAGTCTACTTTCTATAAAATAAAATATCGGTTTATATGTTGGATTCAGAATTAAAGGTTCTAAATTTTAAACTTCTTAGTAAGATATCTGAACAATTCAAATATCGTTCATCATATATTCTTGACTGAAATTTATCACTATTGTTAATGAATATACAAATTTAACCTTCTGTAATTATTATCTTTTTAGTTTATTGTAAACTTTAATAATCTTAAGTGAAATGTGCAAAGTAAGGTGCATTTATACCTTTTCTAAGTAAACGCAAATAAAATATGCTAGATACATTCTTAAAATTTAAACTAATTGCAATAAAAACGGTATTACTGCACTTTACTTAAATTTGAAAATATTGATTAATTAATAATTAAGAATTTGTAAATTTTGATTTACATTATTATTTATAACTATTTATATAATAAGATAAAAGAGAAGGTAATTTCATGAAAATAAAAAAGTATTCTGTAATTCTATTTGTAATGTTATTTTATCATCATTCTATTATATTGATTACTATTTCAGTAGATTCGATGTCCTACATTTTTACACAAAAAATGTTGGAGATAAAATGAAAAGTGGTAAGTTTCTTTTTTTGTTTACCTTTCTTCAAATATACGTTATTGGTAACAATTCTAGTTCCTAATAGTGTTTATACAAAGAAAAGGGGATCACCTATTTGCAAATAATTGAAAGGCAGAATAATTATTGACACTAAAAAACAGATATCGATTGTTACAAACTTTGCCTGGCAATACATTTTATAAGTAGTAGATTGATACTCTAGATTGCATTAAAATTAAAATTTATTTACTTAAAAGGAAATTAATTTGTTAGCAATGATTATTTCATATTGGTTAATTACAATTATTTCTATGCCATATGTCATCAATGGATCTAAAAGAATGGCAAATCATACATGGACTCATTATTTAGTATCAATTCTAAAACAGGATACTGAACTGAATCAACTGGTATTATTGTACGAAGCAGATTTTAACAACAGTTTGATTTACGAATTAGAGAAAAGTAATCTAAAGACGATACCAACACGAATTGCAGATTTCAAGAATGTTATAACAAGACGTCAAAGACTTCTGCTATCTCCGCACATACATCGAGCAGCGACAATAGTTATTGTACCTACTTGCAAGGATTTTGAAAATTCGTCAAAAATTATCAATCTATTGGACAAAATAGCTGAAATGTCGCTACCAAAAATGCATCCAAAGATCCTAATTGTCACACAAGATTCGACACATAAAAGTTATAAAAATTTCTTCAAGTTGATGTGGACAAAGCAGTTTTTGGATGTCACGATATTTAAACTTCAAGTGCGAAAGAAGAATAACTTTATGGATTCTTTGTCCGGTGTTGCTAAACTGGAATTCTATAATCCATTCACAAGAAGAATATCCAAGAGAACAT
>JUFY01025426.1:0-10233 GCA_001855655.1 Leptopilina clavipes | reverse complement strand
AAGTGGAAAATTTATAGTTTAAACATAGAGGAAAATTTACGTTCGAGTTGCTGATCAACTTGAGCTTGTAATGTGTTGAAATTTGAAGTTGGTTGATAAGGCTGTCGATCGCGATATCCGCCACAAGCAAATTGATAAAAATCCTTGCAAGGATCCACCCCTCTTTTCATGGACGACATGATTTTGAGAGAGGCTTCGTAACATGCCTTTGTCTCGCAGACTCCCTCAGGACCATCCCTTTCCCTGATACAAGCATCGTCCTAAAACAAAAAGGAAAAATTAAAATAAATAAATAAATGAAAGTTTTTTTTCAATTTCTGAAAAATTTTAATTTAATCAGATTTACATTTTTGAAAGAGAAAAATTAAAAAAAAATTTAATGAACGGCACGAACATCATTTCTAAAATTTCATTATTTCAATCTCACTTTACGAACTTTTGCTAAATCTTTGAAGAGTTAAATACAATTAACAGAAGAGTTTTTGGGGGGATTATTATCGAGAATCTGTCTTGATGGTTTATAGTAGAGAATATACAATGTAGAAAATATTTTGAAATTGTTCAGAAATTAATTTTTTTAAATAATTAATTATTTATAAATGAATTTTTTTCAAAAGAATTTCTTTTAAAGAAATTAAATAAAAAATAATATAAAAAATTTTTTTATATAAATTAAAATACAAACAATAGGAGATGATGATTTTCTTTGCGACTATAATAATAATAATTGGAAATTATCCACTGAAGTGAATAAAGAAATCTAATTTTATTTCATTTAAAACCCCTTTTTGTCGATCTGAATATATATGTATACAATATATTACTATATACACAGTTGAAGAGGGAAACGTTTCCGACAAATTACACGAACGTGCTACAAAAGCGACAATTTTTTGGTTATTTCACTCGAAATCTAAAATGATTATATTCACGTAAACTTTTGCATGGTGAAGTGAAAAAATAAAAATCACAATAAAAGTTGAAAAAATTGAAAAAAAATTAATCGACTTATTAAAATTATTAATTTTTAGTTTCAATTAATTTTTCTAAATCAATTAATAAACAAACAAATAATTTTTTTATAATTATTAATTAATTAATTAACTAACTAATTAATTTATTAGCTAACTATCTAATTAATTATTTAATTAACTAACTAATTAATTGATTAGCTAACTATCTAATTAACTAACTAACTAACTAATTAATTAATTGATTGATTAACTGACTAATTAATTAGTTAATTAATTGATTGATTAACTAACTAACTAATTAATTAATTGATTGATTAACTGACTAATTAATTAGTTAATTAATTGATTGATTAACTGACTAATTAATTATTTAATTAATTGATTGATTAACTGACTTATTAATTAGTTAATTAATTGATTGATTAACTGACTAATTAATTAGTTAATCAATTAATTCAGAAAGTTAATTAATTTTTTTATTATTATTATTTAGGTTATTTTTTACTATTTTATTAATATTAATACTACTTTTATTAATTAATACAAGTAGTTTGAAAATCAAAACAAATAATTTATTTAACAAAAATTAATTTAAACATTTTAAGATATAATTGAAATTTATTAGATTTTTTTCATTAATTAATTTAATTCATCAATAAACAAATCAAATATTGGACAGTATTATGATAGAAATTTTTATTCTTTTTTGTAGTGAAATTATTATAATATTGTAAAAATTTAAAAGTAAAATATGAGATTTTTTTTTACATTCTCTAAAAAATGTAGATTTGTGCAAATTTTTTGTTCTTCAGTGAAACGCGATATAGAAAAATTGCATTTTTTTTCTTATCATAATAAGCTTGACTATAAATGGGAGAATTTGAGATGATGTGGTGAAAAAATTTTGTTAATTTAGACGAATTAATGGTTAATTCTTTTTTTTTCGTAAATTTAAAGAAATTGGAATAAAGGTCAGGTTGAAGGATTAAGCCTTGACTCAAGGTAAGGTTGACATTAGCCTCGAAACCTTACCTTGTGATATGGCTTCTGTAACATTTGCACGTGCATTGCCACAACAGATACTTTACAATTATTCACATTTTAGAATGATTTTTAAAATACAATTAAAAAAAAAAAAACGAAACAATTAGTATTTATTTCTATTTTCTCGAATTTTTCCTTCTTTTAAAATAAAATTTTTACATTTTAAAAAGAAATTTTTTCATTTGGACCTAAAATAATGTAATTACATTATTTTAGGTTCAATTTATTATTGTTATTTTTTTTTAGGTAAAAAATTTTATATTTTGGAATTTTTTATTTTCATTTTTTTCCCAAGTAGTTTAGAAAAAAAAATTTGGCATATATCCGTTTCGAAATATTTACAGGAGGGGAGGGGGAATATCTGTGTCATTTTATATACTTAAAGGGTCTTGAAAAATTATCGGCATTTGGCAGGTATTGCGATCAGATAATACATAGAAGTGGCTTTATATAAATCGGATAATAAAAAACTGGTAGCGAGCCAATAAACTTTGTATCAATAGTACATTGCTGATTTTAAAATGACGCAACGTCAAAGCAAACACAAACACATACACACACACACACACTTAGAAAGGAAAAGGCCTTTTAGCCAATTTTTGTTGATTTTCTTTTTCAGCAAATCTTATGCCAAAAAATCGAGACGTTTATCTCTAAAAAGACTCCCATTATAGGAAAAGAGGGTAAAAAGTATATGTTTTATACATCCGTTCTCATTGGAATCGGAAAAACAAAATTTTCAATAAATTATTGGTATAAATTCAATTCAACCATGAATGCAGTGAAGGGAAATTACTTTTTTTTTGGAGGATTCATCATAAAAAATATTTTTTGTCCAAATCTACTATTTTTGTGGGTCGGTAATGTAGAAATCTGTCGTAATTTTTTTTCTGAATTCTGAAAAATAATAGTAGAGGCATATTGGTTAGTTATTAGCGAATAGAATGCAGTAAAGATCTTGTAAATATTGCTTATAGTTTGCGAGAAAAAGCGAGGAAATGTGTGTAATGTTGCGATGTGAGAGATTTTCATGGAAGAATAATTTACACTGACGCTGAATTGTGTAATTCGATTGAAAATTTTGTTTCGAGCTGAAAAATTAAAGAAAAACATTTTTAAAAACCTAAGAAGGTCGAAAATGACCAAAATTTTTCTTGTCGGTAAAGAGGAAATCTAACTAAAGTTTTAGTCAAATGGAAAAAATAATGAAGATAGACGTAATTGTACCCACCATGTGACAATTTCGAGTAGATATTTATTTTACCGACTATATATGTATGACTATATATTACGAAATCGGTGTTATTATATCTACATAGTCGGTAAAATAAATATCTGCGCAAAATTACCACCTGGTAGACACAATGACGTCACATTGAAATATTCTATGCGATGTGAAAACATTCAATTTTGCTAATTGCCAACTAGTATTGCTATATTGCCTACTAGTATACTATTACCTCTGATGGTAATGCAGAATTCTGGAAAAAAAATTTAAGTACATTCGAAATTAATAAGTGTTTAGTTGGCGTATTTAGTTGCGACATAGACAAGTCGAACGTATTTACCGACATTAGTGCCAAGCAGAAATCTACTATTTTTGTCGGTCGGTAATGTAGAAATCTATAATAACTTTTTGTAGTTAAATCTAAATTCAATGGTAGAGGGATTTAGTTTACTCATTGAGTAGTAGAATAAGGTGAAAATCTGCATAATATCAGCTATAGATTAGGCAAGAAAGAGCGGAATAGTTTCAAACTTACGAGAGGGTTGCATTCGAGTGGCTGTTCGCCTTCCGGCAATGTGGTAATGAGAAATAGAACTGGACTGGTGACCAGTAGACTAGTGACGAGAAGCATTGCGAATGTGAGTAGGGCCTTGTGAACGGCTTTGCTTCGTCGAAGCCAGAAACATGGCATACAACAGACCCATGCCCCTGATTGTTCGGTCCTCTCTGCATTGAGCATTGGCTCGTCGGGTGGTGCCGCAACATCCTCACCACCTGACACCGATGTTGTCGATGAATTGGCATTCTGATCACGAAGCCCCGACGACGACGACGTCGATTGTTGTGGTTGTTGTGCAGCAGCATTTGCCGGGGCTTGAGTGCCGGCCACGGATGTTGAACCACCGCCCGGGGCACACAGAGTGCGCGGACTCAGGGGCAAACGGACGGTTGTCTCGCCACGTGAGCGGACCCCACCACCACGGACCCGTCGCCCACCGCCGTAACCCTGGTTCAATGTACACAGAGCCACATTTGCCGGGTGACCCCGAACTTTCGGCCTCAATCACGCCAGCCTTCTTCTCAATATCCTCTAATCGCGAGCCGTCCAGCTTTGATCGACTCCCCTCAGTCTTGATTAAAACAACCGGGACCATTGAGTTTTCCAAACTCGATTTTCAACATTTCTTTTAATTCTCTCTCTCCCTCCTCGCTTCTTCTAGATTCTTTACTGAAACAGAGAAAAATTCATTATTCTACAACTTAACCTGAAAACATTTAATAATTCCTATGTTACCGACAGTCGGTAATGTAGAAATCTAACAATTTTTTTTACTCAAATCGAAAAATAATGGCAGGGGGATTTTGTTTTGACAATAAGTAGTGGAATGGTACAAAAAAATTTGAAAAATTCGCTTATTGTTTAGGAGAATAAGAGTGGAATAACTACATTGAGCGGTCGGATGAGATTTTTTACGGACAAAAAATTATTTACAGTGAAGCAACTTGAGGAGTAAATAAATTGCAGTCTGGAATAAAATTAATTTTCCTAATTTTCAACTATTTAGAATAATTTTTTGCGTTGGACATTTTTTTATTTTGAAAAATCGAGTAAATGGGACATGTATATATCAACTGACCACTCAATTGTTTTATTCATTGATTTATATATTGCTGAAAGCAAGGAAGGAAATAATTTTAAGACACTATTTTGCTGGAAGAACATATCCGATTTTCAAAAGATCAGTGGAATTTCATTTTATTCGATATATTTTTAAGTCAATTGAATAAACTCAGGGTCGTCACACACACACACATATACACAAGTAGTAACCGGGAAAAGGTTTTTTAAAAGAATGAAAGAAAGAGAGAAAGAGGACGAGATCTCCGTAAACTCAAGAAAATAAATAGAAATTTTTGAAGAAGCTCCTTTCAAAGCCTTCAGATTCCTTTATCTTAAACATTTTGCGAGTACGTGTTCTGGACCCCTGAATTCTAAATTACGGTATTGTGAAAGAATAGAAAATTATTAGAATGTTTCTTTTTTTGTGATAAAAGATAAAATGTAATCATTGCTCAAAAGAAAAATATTTATAATTATTTATTTTATTCGCACCATTTGTCACATTACCCCAAATTGGTAACATTTCACCCCTTCATCAAAATTATGGGACAATAATAAATTTTTGATTGTTTATTTAACCCATCTTTTTCGCCCCCTGTTTCGCCCCTTGTGTCACATTACCCCATCGCTAGTGATATTTTACCCCGTCTCTAGGGGTCATAATTACACAATTCAATTTAAACCGTACTATATCTTAATTTGTACAAAAATTACCAATCTTCCTCTTCAATATTTACAAACTAAAATCTATAAATTTCAATCTAAAAAAAATCTATAAATTTCAATCTAAAAAAAATTTAATTAAATTTCAATCTAAAAAATTGACTTTTTTTTAGAATATTGAAACATTGTTTTCCATTCAGTGAGGGGAAATTTGATATAAATCATTTTTGTTCCTGGTTCTCGTATTGTTTTCATTATTATATATAGATTTGATTTTTAAAAAAAAGGATAAAAGGAAAATTATTTGATATAAAAATTTGAACTTTTTTTCGGGAAATAAATCTTTTTAGTTCGTTCGCAAAAAAAAGATTGCCAAGTTCCATTAACTGTACTGGCACGAGGTTTTGAATTTTTTAAAAGTTGCCCTGGAAATGTGAACTTTTGAAATTGAATTTAACGATCATGTAAACTTTATCGTGTTTCATTTGTTTTCTATAAATTCGAAAGGAAACAATATTCTTCGGGAAAATTATTTTTCGCAAACATGATTTTTTTCCATATAGATTGAAAATTATTTTTTATTTTTATATTCATAACTAATGATTTTTTTTTGCAAATAATTAACTTTTTAATTTTTAAAAAAATTTTCTTTTACATTTATTGTTTTTTTATTTATTGATAAATTATTCGTTATTTATCGCGGAATAAACAATAAAATTTTTTTTCGTTTTTTCTCTTATTAAAATAAATAAGAACGGGAAAAATTTATCAATTGTAAGATAATTTATTTATTTAAAAAAAAATTAATTTTTTGAAATTATCAATAGTGAATTTATTTGTTTTTGAATATGGAACGAAAATCATTCGTGAAATAAACACCACTGAACTATTTCCGGAATATCAGAATCGATTTCTCTATAACAGTATTCCTAGTTAAGGACAACTTATAGTTACAAAAAACCTTATCCGACTTTTTCGACCAAGCAACTTTTCTTGCCACTGCTGCACTATGAAAATTTAATTGCAATATGTTCTTTAAAAAAAAAATATCCATTCACATCATTTTGGCTAATCTTTTCTTTTTTTAAGCATTTCTTGTTTTTTGATTTTTTTTGTCATGTTCTTTCAAAAATCCTAAATTTTCAAGTGTCTTAAAGAATTTTTTTTTACTTTCATTTAATCAGTGTGTCTATGGTAAGGTCCATTTTTATCGATGTCTGAAAAATTCGTCTATTTTCAATCTCCTGATATTTACCGGGAAAATTACCTTTTTGAAAAAAAAAAATGAAACGTTATAATCCGTTTAGTAGCTGAAAGATGAATAACAGAGTTTCTGTTTTTTTCTCTTGCCAATTTAAATATTCTTGTTTTTATAACTGAAAATTTCTTTTTTAATAAATTTTACACATTTTTTCTTATTTGAAAATTGAATTTCTTTTGGAATAAAATTGAAATATTAATCTCCTAATTTTTATTCTGAAAAAAGTAATAAGAAACGGAAGTTGTGTTTAAAAACGAAACCGGAAATCGAGATGCAACGTGTTTGTTACACGGCTCACACGCGGACTGGCGACTTAAACAGAGAAAATCGCCTCTCCTTTACCCTCCCTTCTACCACCCGTCAATTTGAAACAGGGTCGAACTTTGATCCTTTGGAACCCTTAGTTTTACGAACTGAAAATGATTATTTACCATTATTTATTATTTATTTTTTATTTTTTCAACAATTTGCATTTATAAAAAAACATAATTTTGTGTTGATATGATTTTGAAACTTGTTCAAAGTGGTTTTTAATAGTTGTCAAAGTTCAAAATTATCTCAAACTTATTTAAAATGGTTTCAAACTACTTTGAACATGTTTAAAAAAATTTATTATTTATTAATAAACTTTGAAGAAAAAAAATTTCGATAAACAGAATTTTTTTTTCGAATAAGGCAGGAACTTGTTTAAAATTGTCCCAAACAGATTTGCAAGTTTTAGTTATAAGTTTGAACTTGTTTGAAGTTATTAATACAAGTTATTTTGAAAATTTTGAAAAAATATTCTTTAATGTATAAATAATGAAGTAATAAAAAAAATAGTGTTAATAGTTGTTTGAAACTTAATTACAGTTCACAAACTTGTTCAAAATTGTTTCAAACAGATTTGCAAATTGTTTCAAACTACTTTGAACTTGTTTAAAATTTATAATAACAAAATAAATATGATTTTTTCTGTCGAAAAATAAAAAAAAAATATTCTGAAATGTTATTTTTACATTTAAACGATGTGTATTTTTTTCACACTCAAAATTCCTTTTTTTTTCTTTTATTATAAAGAACGAGAAACAAGTTTGCGCAAAAAGGACAAAGACAATAAATATTCAAGTCAGTAAATTTTAAGATAAAAAAAAATGTCGTATTTTTAGACTTAATGATGTGTATTTTTCGTAGTGTCTACACTTTAGTTTTTTTTTCTTCCTTATTTTTATGAAAAGCGACACTCGTTTGGAACCATAATGCGCATGAGAACAATCGAGCGTGTAACGTATTTCTATGAATATGTATAGGTATGTGTGTGTATGTGTGTGTATTTGTGTGTAAAAAACTTGTAAGCCACTTTGTTGTACATTGTCTTAAAGCATAAGCGCTTTTAAATTGTCCAGGGCTGTCTAAACATTTTCAAAAAATTCAAAAAAAACAAACTTAATATAAAGAATTATAATAATGGTAATGACAAAACAAAAGTGAATTCATTTGACAACATTCGAACAATTTTAGAACAAATTATTTAAAACAAATGTGAAAATCAAACTAGTCAAAACTAGTCCGAATTTATTAAATATTATACATTTCTAAAAAATTTTCCATCAATTAAGTAAATTATTTTAAAATTAAATTAGTCAAAAGTATTTCAAAATTGGACAAAAAAAAACTGTGAAGAGTTTCAAACTGATTACAAATCGTCTCGAACTTGTTCGAAATGGTTCAGAAACAAGTTTAAAGATGTTTTTGAAGTTGTTTTGAACCTGTTTGAAAAGGTTTGAGCGAGTTAAAAAAATCAGTTTTAAGTTGTTCGTACCTGTTTCGAATACAGTTCAAGACAGTTTAAAAACCAGTTCGAAGTTGTTCGTACCTGTTTCGAATATGGACAGTTTAAAACCGGTTCGAAGTTGTTTCATACCTGTTTTAAATAGTTCGAGGCAGTTCAAAAACCAGTTCAAAGTTGTTCCAAACCTGTTTGAAGTAGTTTGAGGCGTTTCAAACCTGTTTGAAATAGTTTGAGGCAGTTCAAAGTTGTTCCAAACCTGTTTGAAGTAGTTTGAGGCGTTTCAAACCTGTTTGAAATAGTTTGAGTCAGTTCAAAGTTGTTCCAAACCTGTTTGAAGTAGTTTGAGGCGTCTCAAACCTGTTTCAAATAGTTTGAGGCAGTTCAAAAACCAGTTCAAAGTTGTTCCAAACCTGTTTAAAGTAGTTTGAGGCGTTTCAAACCTGTTTGAAATAGTTTGAGGCAGTTCAAAAACCAGTTCGAAGTTGTTCCAAACCTGTTTGAAGTAGTTTGAGGCGTTTAAAACCTGTTTGAAATAGTTTGAGGCAGTTCAAAAACCAGTTCGAAGTTGTTCGTACCTGTTTCAAGTACAGTTGAAGACAGTTTAAAAACCGGTTTAAAGTTATTTGTACCTGTTTAAAATATGGTTTGAAGCAGTTCAGAAACAAGTTTGAAATATAATTTTACACAGTTAAAAAAACTAGTTCGAAGTTGTTTTGAACCTGTTTGAAATATACTTTAAAGAAAATTGAAAACCAAATTTAAAGTTTTTTTTTTAAAGCAGTGAAGGAGAAAATTTTCAATTTAAATTCTAAAATTGCAGGGGAAAAGAGAGGAAAAGAATTAGGAAATTTATATGAAAGACAATGGAGGCCAAAAAATAAAGACTTTATTCATCCACGTACATTGTACAGAATAATTCGAGTTATTTCACATTTATAATTGTTTTACATGTATTTCTTTTCAGATTTTTTTTTTTTTTTGCTTCACTTTTACTACTCGATCTAAAGATAATATCTACATCGTGGATTTTTTCAGTTATCTCTCTTTATATAATATATTTTTTTTTCTTTTTTTCTTTATTATTCTATATACTCGTAAGCGCAGTTATGAAAATCCCGTCCTAAAGAAAGATAAAAATCATTACAAAAACATATTATTTACAATTTAATATATATTATAATATATGAAACGTAGCTATGTGTTTACTTTTTTAAAATGCAAAAAATGATATGTGAGAAGTGGAGGAAATTTTTTTTCAAAACAGAAAAAAAAATTTTTTAACGAAAAATATTGAGAGGGATAAAAAATTAAAAATTGGATGAGAAAATAAAATATTTATTTAAAAAAAAATAATTGAAAAAAGGTCCAATGGAATTAAAAATTTTTTTAAATAAAATAAATAGACCAAGGGATGAATAATTTTGAATAGAAATTAAATTTTTACCATTTTTTTGTTAGTTTAAGAACTAAGAAGAAACAAAAAAACGGGACAATTTATTCACAATTGACGGGCATAACATTAGAATTACCATAAAATACACAAAATTAATAACATATATAAGCATTGAAAAAATTTTAAATCAGATCGTGAATTTTTTTCTTCTTTTGTACAGAATTATTTTATAAAAAAAAGAAAAATATTTGATCTAAATCAATTATCTTTTTAATAGA
>JUFY01025407.1:0-41274 GCA_001855655.1 Leptopilina clavipes | reverse complement strand
GATATTTTGGATAGTTTAGAAACTAGCTTAATAATGAAAGATTTTCTATTTGGGAAGACTATTACAAACATATTAGCGGACACCTGCAACCCAAATCCAATCAAATATATCCTTAAATCCACATTCCAACAGTCCACAGTCTAAATTTCACAATTCAAAAAGAAAAATAAACTCAAAAAAGAAAGTTAAATTTGGCTTCCAAGAGAAGCCAAAGATTTTAAGAAGATTTTAACTCCTATGAAATCTACACTGTAAAAAAGTGCGTTCTAGAGAGTAATTTTAAAAAATGAATGGAAATCTGACTTGGGTGTAAAACTTTACGAGTTAAATATCAACTCCCAAAGTGAGTTAATCCAATACTCGGTTATTTTCATCGAAAGTCGAAAAAGAAGATAAATAAAATCTATCGGAAGTTATTTTTTTATTACGTATTTAACTCCTTCTGGAGTTATCGTGGGAGAGTGAAATTTTAACTCCCTGATGAAGTCAAATTAGTTCCAATTTTATTCAATCAAATAATTCCCTGGAATTATTATCAGATATTTAACTGATGTTCTAAAACTGATTTCAGAATATTACAAGAAAATATTTCCCTTCTTTTCTCAAAAAATCGTTTACATTTTCCAAAAGCAGGTCATCTACATTTTTTAAAAAGATATTCTCATACTTTATCCTCAAAAGTAAATTGTGATTTACAACCATCTTCTATAAGAAAAACCTATCCGTTCGGGAACATCCAAAAGATCAAATTCTTTTTCCTCTGCACAACTATTTTATTTCGAAAACCAAATAATTATCTCATAAATAATAAATTGTTCAAAAAAAAAATTATTATACCCGGAGAATTATTTCCCAATTATTGTTTCAAAAATGTATATTATGGTATATGGAAAATTATTTCCCGTACCAAATTTTTCAAACGGTAATTAATTTATTCATAAAAAAATTAAAAATACTTCATTTCCAAAACAATTATTTCATTTAGAAATTCATCACATTTCAGAAAGTATTTATGTTGATTTTATCACAGAGAGAAACATTTATTTTTTTTTCGAAAAATAGTTTACCAGAGATCTTATTTCAAAAAGAATATAGGGCATCAATGACACTTTTATCGTCGCGGAAAACTGAAATCATTCCTCCTTTGCTCGGGCATTTATCAAAGAATCTTGATTGATCTTAAGTGATCTTTTTTCACCCGCGAGGAACTCGAGCCACACTATATATATCTCTCTCACTTGAGCTAAGTAATGCATGTTATACCCCTCAAGGGGCGTTTTCTCCTCCGATTCTCCATCTCAATGGCTTCCACCCAGGCAGGCAGGGGCGTTATATACTCTTTTAATAAGACCGGGAGAGAACAGGGGGTTTTTAAAGGCGTTAAGTAATTACATCTCTATTCTCTTCCTGAGAAGGAAATTACCTGCAGTCATGTTCGCCTCCTCCCTATCCACAGGGTGGGAAAAATTAGGAAATTAAAATTAACCCCACTAGCTTCTCCTTTACCTTGAGAATTCACCCCTACCCGATAACAAAAAAACCAAACGCTATTCACCTCCTGTTACACCCGGCCGGAACTTCCTTCTCAAATTTTTATACATTGTTGGAGCCGACGGCCATTACGTCATTGCGTAACTAGTTCCATTTCTTTCTAACTCAACAACACCTTGTTAGCGCTTTACGAAGAATTAATTCCTCAAAACAGGAAATTTATTTAAGACCTAGTTCTCTATACAACGGATACACTCAGAGAAAAATTTTGTTTGAACCAAATCTATTTTGTTTCAAAAGAATGAATTACTAAATGGAATGATGATAAAGTCTGGCGGTCAAATTGACCAGTGTGTCAATAAATTTTTCGATCCAAGAAAAAATTTGGTCGTTATAATCAAATTTTTTATTGAACCAAACAAATATTTACTTAACGCCAGTTAAATAAATAAATGCCAATTTATTTACTTAATTAAAAAAATTTGTTTGTTTCAAATAAATATTTTTCTGAGTGTAAAATAACACACACATTGCATTCGAATTTTCACAACACAGTAAAAATAAAATCTTATTTTAAGATGAGTCTTAAATTCAGCACTGCTAGCCATAATGTAAATTGTATGTAAAATCATTGCGTAAATTCAGCAAAGGCTGTCTTAAAAAAGTTGCATCTTAAAATAAGACATCTTTTCTGCCTTAAAATAAGACTTTCTTTTTACTGTGAACAGTCATAAAATCTGATCGAGATAGTATAAAACAAATAATCTATAAAACGAAAGGAGAGCCCAGTAAATTGATTTTAGATGATAAAACGTCGTTTGTAGTGTACAAGCATCTTGGTAGATCACTTTAAGAAAGTCATAAAAAGATCGCGCAGCTAACCTGATGCGTATACCTATATAGAGAGAGTGCGGGTACTTGGATGGTCTCGATATGCAGACTCAATCGTAACAGACTTTTTGGTTGCGAGTCTATAAAGATTAGATTCACATGCCATTTTTCCCCGACAAATGCGGGATCGTTAAGTAAAATATGTGTAAACATATCCCTTTTGGAATTATAAAAAGTTAATTATCGGACTGATTAGTTATGAGCTTTTAACATTCCCATACGTATACAATTTGCACAAGTTAATTTCCTGTTTTCAAACCAGGAAATTATAAACTATCTCGAGATATATTATATATATATTGAGTTTATAGAATTTCTATATACACGTAACAATTTTGTTCTAATATTTTTTCCATATAATATTTTCAATTTTAAATTTTAAATTTCGCTGAATTTTTATAAGAACGTGGAAGAGAAACCTTTTTCAACGAGATTTTAGTTGAAATTTACTGTATGGATCATTTAAAATAAAGTTTTTTTTTTATTTTTTTTTTAGAGAGAATGAGGAGAATTTTGCGAGGCTGTATATATATATAGCGTCTGCTTTACTTTTCACTACTTCTGTTCTTCTTTTCACGAAACTTATATCCTCGAGATTATTTCCCATTTCCGTCATGGTGCTCGTGTATCGTTATTTAAGTTTCATATTAAAGCACAACTTGGGTCGCCGCAGGATTTGATGTACGAGCTGCGCGTGCCCTGGTTCCTTCACTAGGAGAGTCTCGCCTAAACGTGAGATATCGCGGTCGATCAATTTTTCATAAACCTGCATCCCTTTTCTCCACTTGTCCCACCTTGCTCTTCCTTTTCCACTCACTTTTAACATTAAACGAAGTAAAACTTATTCTCTCTTGATAATAATTTGTATAGGAATTATTACTATACACTAGTGTATAAGTATTATTATACTGATGAATTCGGAGCAGAAATTTTGAACCAGCCCTGGTCGGGGCCAGGTCAGAAAGCCTCGAAACTGGTTAAAACAAAAAAAAACCTGATCGGGGTCAAAAAATAAACGCAGTCGTCATTTTATGACTCCCCAGCCTTGGGTGAATATTGGCCCCATCTTGGCAACACTGGTTCAATTTCACACCAATCGTAAATATCCCTCTGCGAGTGGAATCAAGAAACAAATTTTCCATTAAATAAGTTTCGTAAAACAAAATAATTAGGGAAAGAATAAAAGAAGAAGGATGAGTTTAATTTTATAATTTGTGGGAAAGCCGCTAGAAGTTAGAGGCAAATAATCACCAATTTCAAGCTCGTCGCCATTACAAGCGCATAAATCTCGATTACATGCGGGAGAATTCGTGGCGGGGTAAGTTTTAACGAAGAAGAGCAGAATCGACTTTAATCAAGGTCGAATCCATTTGGCACGTCCTCTGGCTCGCCATCAAATACAATCACCGACTGAAAGAGAGAGAAGGTATACCCAACATTCTTTTTCCTCTATCATCAGTATATATATATACTGAAAAGTTCGTCTTCTCTTCTCACCTATAACGAATTCGTTTCTCGCACCCTCAAGAATTGAATCTCGGTGAATGCAGCAGGATGAGAAGAGGGTGAGATATATATGAAAGAGGGAAAGGGTGAAGGAGGAGGAGGTTTCCCTAGCAACGGGTAGAAGAGGACTAGTAGACATGGTTGCCGGGGTAACTTCTAACCGACAACCCCCTAAATATATGCAACAAGAGGGACAGAGAAACGACATCAGAAATGGAGGGGAAGTGTGTGTGTGGGTTGGTAACTGTTACCGCGTAAGGTGAAGAGACCCAGTTAATTACTAAAGCGTTTTAATCGTCGGCAAAGTTTCGCCAGTACCAAGTGCTTTCTACGAGAGAGTCAGAGGTGGAAAGTGCTGTAGAATCTGGTGGTTGTGTAAATTAGAGACTCACCGACTTCCTTCGTTACCTCCTTGTTACATGTTTGCCACGAGAATTACACCCAACTCTCTCTCTCTCTCCCTCTTTCTCCATCTTTCTCTCTGTATATATATATACACACAAACCCAAGGAAATTTCCTTATGAGGGACAATTTTAAATCCCATAAAACCAGACAGTACAAATTAACTTCTTCTCATAAAATTATGAACCTAACAGGCGGGGAGAGGATAATTTAATGTTGATTAGTCTGAGAAATTGTGCGGTCAACTATTTTTCCACCTCGCGTAATTTAAAAATTTGCAATTAAAATTTGACAAACGTTCCAAAATTTGTGTAATTCCACAATAAAATTGATCTACGAATGCAAACATTTTACATAATTTTGAATTAGTCATCAAGAGTATAAAGTACGTTTTAAAAATGTACTTTATAAATAATAATTTTTATATTATTATTAACTATGAATAATAATTTTATATAGTTATTAATACATAATAATAAATAATTATTTAATAATAAATAATTATTATTTACCACATATGTGAAACTAAACAATATAATTTAGACAAGTCATTTACTCTTATATATACCGTCCAATTCATCTCGTTTACGAGCGAGTTTTCATGCTATCTAGGCGGGAATTTACTGAACTAATGGCGCGAAATTCAAATTGAAAGAAAAATTTTTAATTTAGAGGATCTGTCAACATTCAAACAATGAAGAAAAAGACAAAACAAGTAAAAATTAAAATTAAAGAAATTAATTGGATGAAAAAAAAATAATCTCACGGTGACATTAAATTATATACGTCTAATTATAATCATTCTTACTCAACATATTCCAAGTATATACATAAAACATGTTAAAAGTGATTTAATTACTGAATTTTAAGACTCTCGTTTAACCCCGCGCGACCTATAATCTCATTTTTTTCGTCACTCACAAATAATATGTATATACGAATAATCATTTTCTTTTTTTCCACGAAATGATAAAGGTCTTTGACGCACCGCATTTATCATTGTTATAATACTTCTATTTAATAAATATACGTATTAATTAAGAGTATGCGCTGAAGAGATTTTGAAACCCGCAGTTTATCATTTTGCGGGATGATTAATTATTCGATATTCCGAAAGTGTAGACTCTTGCTTCTGGTTCACTGAATCTTGCATAATGTCCTCTCCTCGAAGGACGTCAAGTCCCTATTGGCTCGTTGCAAGCTTAATGAAAACTTTTCAGCTCCATTGGGTCGCAATGAATTTTAATTGAAATAACAGTGATTATTATGGAAAATAGTTATACAAAATTAAGGTCAATATGCCGCACACTGGAGATCATTGCAATCGTTTCGATGTATTTTTTTTTTAACGAAACAAATTATATCAACGAAAATAATTACCAATCGATCATTTTTAATTTTATTTTTACATTTTTTAAAACTAATAATCTCACACGGAAAAAAATATAAAGTAACATTTATTATTTACAAAGTAAAAACTAAACTGTTTAGAATTTCTGCGACAATTTTTAACTACTTCCGTAATAAATTTTACTATACGTCGAAAGTGAATTTTACTAATTTTAATGAAATTTACTTTGTAAATAGTAAAAGTTAATTTATAATTTTTCAGTGTATTTTATTAATTTTAAAAATGTACTTACAAATAATAATTATTTTTATATTATTATTATCAGTATTTATATAATTGTTTAGCAAATAAGTCAAACTATAATAATATAATTTACTCAATCTCGTTTACGGGAGAATTTTCATGCCATCTAGGCGGGAATTCACAGAACTAATGGCGCGAAATTCAAATTGAATGAAAAAGAAAAGTGAACTAAACTCTTAAGCGATAATGAAATTAAAGAAGAAAAAAGTTGTCTATTCCAAAAAGGGAAATTACGCACTCGCCGATAATAACGGCGGTCTGGATAAAAGAGACTTTTATAAAACTATATCATCCTGAATGTTTCAAGCTCCCTTAATTTTATTATTCCTCCCTTCGAGAGGAATTAAGCGGCGCACCATCATTTTCTCCGCAAACCTCATCAGACAGTTTGATCGTAGAAATTTCTACTTGGAAATAAATCCCGTCTCTCTCTCTCGCCAACCAAAACTTCGTCCTTCCGTTTCTTGTGTGTGCCTCAAGAGTCTTTGCGCCCTTATAACGGTGTGTACGTAGTACCTCAAGACTTGAATTCTCGGTCACTTTGCAAGTCAAATTGTCTCCATAAACAAGAGGGTGCACACGAGAGAAGATTGAAGGAGGTATATGTATATATATGAAGAGGGAGAGAGAGAGAAAAGAGTGGAATCAAGTGGGACGAGGGGAAACAAAGAAATAGAGTGAGAGAAACGATAACGATGAGAGTGAAGAGAGAAAAGGGGGAAGTTCTCTTCGCTCAGGCGCGGATCGTCCGGGGGGCGGCCATAAAATGAAGGAGTAGGTATTCCTCGTTGAAGACTCAGCGTCAGTGGTAAGAGAGAGAGAGAGAGAGAAGGAGGTTTTGGAGGAGGAATGCAAAGATGGCTGCTCAAAGCTGGACTCTATGCTGCAGCCAGAAAACTGAATGTGTCACCAACATGCCATATAGATGTCTTTGTTTCGAGAGTGTCGGTTCCCTTTTTGAATTCAAAGCACGTGACGGCGGTTAGTTCTGATTAGCGGCAGGGCGAATGACGTACCACTGGCAGCCAAGATAACGTGCCTTGAATGCTCGAGAAGTAAAGGTTCTTTCACTCCTCCTACAAAACCGCCAGTAGTGTCTTGGTAAAGCTCTTTCAGTCGCCTCTCCAACAACTCATTCGTCCTCCAATATACTCACATCCCCATCTCCCATTTCGATCATTTCCCATACACTCCATATATAGTCATCTACTCTCTAAATCTGAATTAGTAAAAATTTTAACTAATTTGAATTAGTGACTCACTTTTTGCTTTTGAATTATAGTTAAAATTTACTAATAAATTAGTAGAAAAATTTTTTTTTACTATTTATTAGTAAAATTTAACTAATTCGAAAGCAAAAAGTGAGTCACTAATTCAAATTAGTTAAAATTTTTACTAATTCAAATTTAAAAAGTAAAAATTAATAATAATAAAAAATAGAGAGTCTTCTTCAAAAAAATCTTGAACCACTAGCAAAGGAGAATGACAAACCAATCATGGTGGATCTAATTACTTCTCCCATTTGCAGCGAAATGATCATAACTCCCAATTCGGAATTTTATTTAACTCTATATATATATAGAAAATTCTCAATCGATTTAGAAATACATTATCAGAGTAAATTAAAATTAAGAATCGTGATATAATTAGAGGGAGGGAAAAATTCGTTTTCTCTTTAAATCACGCCCGGTAGAAAGAGGATAGTTGTGAACTCTCTAGTTGGGATTGAGGCTTATCGGGGTATTTGATCTGTAGACTGTGGAGTTCGTGCCATACCATTTCTTGACCAAAGGGAGGGAGAGAGAGAGAGAGAGAGAGTACGCACGAACACACAGAGGCGAAGGGATATATAATGTGGTCCCTGTTTGATTTATGGGTTAATAGTTAACCGGCCGTAAATAATGCTAATCACACTCTTATTATACGTTCCGCCGTGGCATCGCGCGGCGTATATTTTGTCCATTACATCTAGCGCGCAAGGATTTCAAAGAGTCGCGCATATATAGACGCGCGCAGCACTATCTCGCGCCATTACCGTATTGCCGACTTGCCAATCTATCTTGGCACCGTTTAAAGTCCTGGCACACGCAAAAACAAAGGAATAGCATCAATCTGTCTCTATCTAATTCCCACCTCGACAACCTAATTCACTCCCATCCACTCTTATTATACTCTTTCATTTCCTTCGATTTCAATCCTTTATCATGACATCTCTTCATTTATTCATTCTCACCTTCTTCCATTCAATATATATATATATGTATATAAATACCATCTCTTCATTTTATCTATTCCACTCTTTTTCTTTCTATTATTATCATCATTATTATTCCATTCTCGCGCATCACTATTCAAATAGAATATTTCTATATCAATTTGTATAAGCAATCATTTTGTTTTGTATATGCTCGTTTTGAATTTATCATCGCCGTGACAATTAACTGTAACTAATTTATCAAAATAGAAACATGATGTATGAAATAATGGAATAATTGGAAGAAATCAAATTAGTTTATCTTGAATAAATATTGTGTAAATAAATATTATCTGTAGATTGAGACTTGTTTCACTATACGTATATAGATAAATAAAAATACTAATTTTATGCTAAAACTTATAGTTGGAAACATGATTCAAAAATTTTTAATTATGTAAATAAATAAAAAAAACAATTATTTAAACAAATTGCAAACAAAGTTTTCAAAATTTTATCAATTGTTTATCTCTATTGTTTTTATACAAAAAACATTGGAAAGAATTTCTAAAAGCTACTTTTATTTTCTTATATTTATATCTTGTTTATAAAAATGTTATAAACAAATAATGTAACAAATAATAATTCATAATCCTGATAATAAGAAGCATTTTAGAGAATGGTTTATTAATTCACAGATACAAATAAAAAAAAGTAAAAAGCTTTCTTAAAATTATATTTACATAATTAATTAAACAAATTGTTTAATTAACTATTTAAAATTTTCAAATTTTATTTACAAAATTGTTTGCACCTATCATTTTTATACTGAAAGTTTAAACAAATTTCTGAAAGCTATTTCCTTTATTGTATTAGTTACATAATTTGTTTATAAAAATCTTATAACCAAAAGGTGCGAGAGAACAGAATTATTTTGTTTATGAAATTGTTCTAAATAATATTTAATAGAGCAATTTCGGACTGAAAGGTAAATGGAATTTGGAGTAAAACTGATTACATCCGAATGAAAATAATTGAATTCACAAAGAGATTTAAAAGAAGGAAAAAACGAGACGCGGAAATAATCATAAACCGCAAAATATATATAATCTTTGAATGACTGTTGTCAGGACGAGATGAAGATGATCAGAAACGTCTTTTCCAGGAAAGACGATTTTCCTAAGAAGAAAAGTTTACCCCAAAGCGAAACTCCAAGTTAACCAATGAGAACTCGACAAGGAAAATACTCAATACATTTTATTCGAGAGTCGTTCTTTCGAAAGCTCGTCCTTCTGTTCCTCGGGTGTGCTGACTCTGTGCTTTCTCTTTAAATCTCAGTCTTTTTTTCCTTGGACCCTCCCTTCGATCCGATTACTCGTTTCCACCCTCCCCCTCCCAGTAAAAACTCCAACGACTCCCTGATTCGCGGTTCTATCAGTATAGAGTATCACTGAAAATTGTCGAGAAATGTTTAGCTGAGCAAATTTCATCTTATTCTCAATATGTATACATATATATTAAACACGTGTATGCACTGAAAAACAATTTATTTGATTCAAATAATAAATTACTTGACTATATCAAATAAATATTTATTTGGAAAATAAATTGGTTGAAAAAAAATTTATTAAACTCAACTATAAATTTGATTCAAATACAGAAATTATTATTTCACTTAGGTATAATTTATTTGAAATGAAAATTATTTGTTTCAAGTAAATATTTATTTGATCATAGACAAGTGATTTGTTATATATTTGCGAATTAAATAAATTTTTTTCAGTGTAGGTACATAATATATATATATATTTCATGAAATTCCTGAATTTCAAAAACAAGAAAAATTTCCCTCAAATAACGCATGTAAATTACCATCCTCTTTGAGTATAATTATTTTAAATATTATTTAAGAAATATTTTTTTTCCAAGAAAAGTAACATCAAGTGCATATACTTTTTATCAATGAAAAATGGGGAAAAAAAGTCAAAATTACTGCGTTTTGTATATCCAGGAATAACATATCACATCTTGGAAGATTTTGATCGAAGACTTCATCTTCGTTAAATCAGCAATTTTTTCCTTAAATATAATTGCCACCAACGAGAGTTTAAGTAAGTATATATTATCCAACTCAATTCGCTCGTCGTTTACAAGTGAGGGTTTCATCTTTATACACACTGATTATGCACACAAATGTGAATTTCTCATATCTATATAGATGTGTGCTCGTGTTTTGAACGAGAGATATTGATATAAACAGGGGGCAGGACTGGAGTGGAACGTGCTTTGTAATCAGGGCCCCATTACCCATCGGAGGTGGTCAATCTCCCTTTAGACGTTCGTTTTCAGTCTCCATACGACTTTTCACGCGCTTTTTATATTTTTCCTTCCTTTTCTTTCTTTTTTCTTGTAAAGCTTTATAGTCTTTTCTTCGTATTACTTTCTATATAAGATCAGACAAGTTTTGCGAAATACGCTCGATAATTGATCATCTGCTTCAGATGCAATCTACTCCAGCATAAGGAATTTTGAATCGGTATATTTTATCCTATTGTGTAAAATACCGAAACAAATCATGACAATTTTCGATCGACTTTCGAAAATTATTTTCTCCCCTTATGTATATAAGAAGAGGAGGTCAAAACTTTTTCGATCCTTATTTATTCGAAATCATCCACTATTATGGAAAATTATACAGAAAATTTTGTAAATTCGTCACAGAATTTGTATACGAACTTTCAAAATAAAGGATCGGAAGATTCAAAAGTACTGAGGCAAAAGAAATCTGTAAATCACTAATTTTAAGAATTTTATCAAGATTTCGAAAATATGTAATCTTAAATAAAAGTGATTCTCCGCAGAAACAGTCTCATTATTATTATTATTATTATTAATTACATATTTAGCAGATGAGTAAAACTAACCATATTATAATTTGGAAGGGTCACTGACTCTTATATACCGCCCAATTCATCTCCTTTACGAGCGAGTTTTCATGCCATCTAGGCGGGAATTTACAGAACTAATGGCGCGAAATTCAAATTGAAAGAAACAGTGAAGCGAACCAAGTGAAAATAATTCTTAGGCTATTCAATCCCACGTGAAAAGATTACCGAGAATATTTTCGGAAATTTCTCGAAATGAATTCAAATAGATTCCGCAAAAAATTATGATATTGAAGAAGAAAATTTTGCGAATTCACTTCTTGAAATTTTCGCAAATATTATCGGTAATATTTTTACATATCAATTCAAAAATTCACAAACTTGGAACAATATTGGCCCTATCGTATTTTTCCCACAGTAATCTGTCATTAACCGCGCATAATTCCCTAAAAGAACAAAATGAATTTTCTATTCCTATTTGAAATCTACGACACGTTCATAAGAGAGTGATAATCTTCCCCTCAATGTTTAGAAGAAAAAGAGGAATAACTATATACATGTATCGACTTAGTGGAAGCGGTAACGCTTACGCCAATGTTCGATGATGAAGTTATCCAGCGATAATGGCTCCATTACGAGGCATCGTCTCCAATGCCTCTCGTATATATACATTGGCTTGCGTCCCGTAAAGGACCCCAAAGGATTTCATATGGACAGGTAGAGGAGAGCGTCGCCTCCGCAACCATATATTTACCACGGCGATTGTTTATGTTGGCTGATGGCCACTTATGTTGCACACACATCGCATTACGAGCGTTCGACCCTCACTGCGAGCCGTTACTTAGCCCGTGGCCTCGGTGTGTTGTAGGGTAATGGCGAACACGTTACGAATAAAATGTATACTTAGGCCCATCTTAATACGCGCATTTCGATGGCACCATATTCCCTTGTAGGTATTCTTAAGATTATCCGAACGGCACGCTTGAATCCGCCCTCTCATTATTTTTTCCCACCGATCAAAAAAATCCAACCCCCTCTTATATATATATATATACACGTCCTCACTCCTCCAATTCGCCAACCCTTGTTTTTATTTACTCTTTTTTTATTTCGTTTAGAAATATATGCGAAAGGCCCATTTTTAACTTTCCAAAACAAGCACCTGTTCGTCTAGCGTGAACTGCAGCTGTCTTCAAACAATTTACACGCTTTATAATTTCTTTTAATTTTTCGATCGCATCTAATCCGGCTGGAACACAATTTCATCATCGCGGCATATTGAAAGCGATAATTTATATTTCAATTAATTAAAACAGTCTTAAAAAAAGTAATAAACGAACAAAATTTTTTAAAAGTTATTTTATCTAATTTTTGAATTCGATAATCGAAAAATAATTTCCTATTTCTGTTTTTTTCTAAATATGTTTAATAATTAATTAATTAACTAAAATGTTAATAATTAATTAATAAATAATAATTAAGCGATATGATTAGATCAAGTATATATAATGTCTCGAGAGGAAGAACGACGAACATTAACTTTTGATCCGAATATAATGCCTAATTATTTATTTTCTTCTCACTATACAAACCGCATATATTTTACATAATGCGCAATTAAATTATTGCCTGATAAGAAAATTATTACTTGATACAAATAAATAATTTATAAATCATAATTTTGATTTCTTTTTCAACAGCGAAATCAATTTGAATATTTAAACTCACTAAATTCAAGAAATATTTATACATAAATGACATAAATATTTATCGACAGGCTATAAGTTAATTAACATATATTGATAGTTAATTTAAAAAAATATATCTCAATCGATAAATTACCAAAGTTAAATATGCGAATAAAATAATTTATGAAATTGCAATTTGTTAAATCAAATTCCATATAAAAGTACAAGAAAAGAAAAAGTCATTAAAAAAAATGAAAAATTCCAAACAGTCAACGAATTTAAGGAAGCAAAAAATTCAAAATTGACTGAAGAAAGTAAAAAGGTAAAACAAAATCTAAAACATTTTACTAACTTTACTTTGTAAGATATATAAACAACGTAAAGAGGGTAAAACCGTAAAATAGCGTAAAAAATAAATTGCACGACTGTACAAAGATAAAAAAAATCAAAAACATTTTAATAAAAATGTGACTAAAAATGTAGTATGTATAAACAACGTAAAAAGGGTAAAAAACCGAAAAATAGAGTAAAAAATATACATATCAAAGAAATTGTTTTAAATAATAAAAACCCCTGAAACACTAAGCACATGAAACGTTTTGAGAAAATCGTTTTACAAAACAATTATCTAAAGCATATAACTTAATGTGATTAAATAATCAATTTTCATTCAGGTAACAATATTGTATTGTTTTACTTACGTGATTGCACTGTATACACTAAACAATCTTGTAGTATCTTACAGGACGGTTGAATAGATTCTCATTGAACGTCACTTATTTTAAAACACCCACCAGTTCCTTATTATATAAATAGACAATCGCGAAACGCGTGATTTCCTTTCCCGGTCACAAGCAATCGGCCAAATCGTTTTTGTTCTTATTGGGCAGCGATAGGCGGGATTCAATAGTTATTCATTAAACTCGAACTCGTATAGCCAAGGCAGGATGCTGGGGTCAGTTCCAAACTGACCTTGCGGCTATATTCAAAGGCCTTATCTCTGCGGCAGTCCCTTCTTCTTCCTTCTTATTATTCGTCTTTTTATTTATATATCAATATATTCATTTTGCTACTTCTATAGTTTCCTCTTTATTCTCCATATGCGTACATCTATATCTCTCTTTTTCTATATGTGTATATTACAGTCTCATTCCTGACGCAATTTCCCATTTAATAATCTCCAACTCAAATTATATGATTGTGTATCAAATGTCAAATTATCCAATACTGATGATGAGTGACGATAATTTTAGCAATAAGTCATAAATCGGATGATAAATTTTTGCCCCAATTCATAAAAAGTTTGCATCAGTTATAAATGAAATCTAGAATATAAAATTCTTAGGTTTTATCGCTGATTAAGAGGGAAAAAGAAAAAAAAAAACGGAAACTTAACAGTTTGTTTAGCCCGAATTTAATCTGTAATTGCAAACTGAAACGAACATTCCAAACACTTTATTTTTATCTTAATTAATTTAACGACGAGTTAATGTATAATCATTTTGCTTTATATTTATAATTGATGCAAATTTTTTTTCCCTTTTCATTATTTGAAGAATATAAAAAGCACACATGTGATGGGAACAGAAAAAAAAGAATGAAAAAAACTCTGAGATATATTGATTGTTTGATATTTCTTTATATGGATAATTTATAATAAAGTGAGAGGCAATTATAATATGGGAAATTGGATCAGACTGTAGGTGGTTCCCAAATCATTTAGTGATTTTGAGTAACCACGTCGAATTTTATGCACACTTGATTACGTACGGCTCGTTTCCTGCGTCATGGGAACGGGTCTTTTTCTTACGTCCATCCGCTCTAATTCTAATCGCCGTAAAAATTGTTTTTCAGAGCCAACAATTAGCCATGGACTATTAAGTAAACGTCATAATCTACCCTTGTATTAAAACGAGGGCTACAGTTTACTCCTTTAAACTTTCCCAGATAAATACACATATATAAGGATTAATATGACTCACTTTATAGATACATTATATGTGAAAGAAAAAATTTTATCTGAATCAGATAATAAAGTCTATCAAAATAAACAAATATTGGATTTAAAAATGATTTATAGCTTTATAGTTTCAGTTTCTTTGGGTTTTTAAATAGAATTATTAACAAAAAAAAACAGATATCCAATCTAATAGCATTTCTAATTAAGGGAAAATTCATTAAGCAGAATTTTAAATTAACAAAACTTTTATTTAACAAAAACTTTATTAAATAAAATTTTCGCTTTACCGAAATTTAACTTAACAGAATCGTTATTAAACCGAATTCTGTTTAACAGAATTTCCAAATCAAAAATCCAATCAAACCGAATTTTTATTTTATAGAATTACCCTTTTATTATTAAGCTGAATTTTAATTCAACAGAATTAACATCAAATGTAAATCATGCCAAATGAAAATTCGATCGAATTTAAAAAAAAAAGATTAAAAGGCTAAAAAGATTTCCCGAAAAATTCCTGTCATTCCTGATAAATTTATGTAGAATTCAACCATAACTTTACCGAATTTCCGAGTGTTCCAACTAAATTCTGACCAGAATCGAATCGAAATTCCCTCAGAAATGCGTCGTAAATTAATATCGGAATTTTCATATAATCTTTAGGGGGAATTTTTCGGATAATTTTTCCAAGTAGGTTAAAATTCTGTTAAATAGAAAATCGACTAAATTGAAACTCAGTTAAATAGAAATTCTGCTTTAATTTACATTCCATTAATGAGAAATTCACATAAACGAGAATTCTCCTAAAGTTAAATTCACTTGAGGAGAAATTCTCTTAAAGTTAAATTCACTTCAACAGGAGTCAGGAATTCTCTTGAAGTGAAATTCACTTAAATCAAAATTCTATTAAGCGAAAATTCTCTTAAATATAAAATCTACCATACATGAAAATCAGAACAACTAGAAATTAAAACAAAGTAAAAATTCATCTGGTATAATGAAAATCCAACCAATATTTTATGCCCCAAGTTTTTGTTTCCTTTCTAAAAAATTAATAAACTTTATTCAGAAATTGATAAAAAAAATGCATTTAAAAAACACTTTCCCATCCTATTAGACATATATTTCTCCGATTTTATTTGGATCAATTTGTGGTATATGGTTCCTTGTTTGCATAATACTGACGGGGTTAGGTGAACACCCTAGGTGAAAATCAGAGGAGGAAAGTCGCCCCAGATGCGACATACGGGGTATGTCGAATTCCCCCCCATCAGTTACTGGTTGGATTTTGCATTCCCATATTAACATAGAGATACGGGTCTTATACGAGGTGTAGTTGAGAGTGAGGCCTATCGTCGTATCTGTATATATTTTGAGTTAGCCATGCTTCAACCCCCCAATATATGAGCTAATGGAGGCTCGCACGTGGCGCCACGTGACGTCGGGTTAAGCAAACTATCGATTATGGGATTTTACGCTAAGCACCTATTGGATTACACCCGACGATGGCTGATAAAGCCACTGGATTTGTTGCTCTTTTCGAGAGATCACCAAGTACATCGGATATACCTTGATCCATAAGAGATACATATACACTCCTCTCTTATCTTTCAAATATATTTCAGACCAACACTCGATTAATATATTGGCTCTCATTCATCAAACAAAAAAAAAATCTTTTATAGTTACGGGAAAATATTATAAAATCTCGTGTGAATCTTTCTCACATGGGCTTCAATTGTTTATGTGAAAAAAATACTATACAAGAATTCATGATCTATAATGACTCACCATTTTTGCAGAATTTACCAACGAAGAATGCAAATCATATAATAAAGATTCACCTGTAACAAAAAATAGAGTACAATTAGTGGAAATCATTAGCATTATAATGAAAGTAGAGACAATTTTTTTTATTTACATTATAATTAATGAATACATGAGATCCGTGAGATACGATTCAAGTTAAATTTGAATAATTTTATCATCATTTATTTGCAAAAATAAATCAAGGATTGTAAAAATTAAAATCCAACCGACGTCAACATCCTCATTCTTTCTGTATAATAATGATTCAACACAATTTCTCTAGTTTCCTTAATTATGTCATTTTGGAAATAAAAAATCTAAAGAATAAACTTTTAACGATTATGATAATTGAACCGCAGGAAAATAACAGAAAGTGAAAGTTCACTTTCCTCCTTTTTTCCCCCCCATCACCCCAAATGACATATGTTCCCCACAAAACGAAAATTTTCTCACTCACTAAATTTTATTAATTAATTCATCATTTTTATATTTTGCTATAATATATTAAATCTAAAAAAAAAATATTACAAAATTGTCAACTTATTTTCCAATCATCATTGAAGAAAAATTAGAAACAGTTTTTGTTGTTTTTCAAAATAAAAGCAACAAGCTCATTCTCAATTCCGTCGTCGTTCCAGAAGAATGAGGATCTAGAAAAGGTCTTTGGGGTGTTCTTAGGAAAAAAGTGGACGTCACCCCTTGACACAAAACAAGCCCTCTTTGGATGATTTGAAAACCCAACAACATTAGCATTTCATCTCCGTTTGGATTTGATGCTGCATTCGAGATTTTGTTGGAAATCGAAATAAGACTCTGATGAAACCAACTTCCTGTCTACTCTATGATTGTATTTTGCAATCATTCTCGCTCGTGCAGAATAAAAATAATAATAAAAAAAAAAAAATACAAATCTCTCTGGCCCCCGCACTTTCATATCTCATATAACCAATTAGACGAACTCGTTATGTTGCGCACTCATTATCGGCCTCGCATAATTAATATCCTATGATGTGCGAGAATAAAGAAGACAAGGGGAAGAGTGAGAGAAAAAAGAGGTAAAGAGAGAGAAAGAGAGAGAGAAGAAAATGCAGATAATAAGAATGTGAGAGTGAAAAAGAGAGTTAATATCGGGAGAAAGAGAGAAAAGTATACAAAATGAAGAGAGTAAACGGGCAGCTGGGTTGAACCTAGCAGACTTTAAGACGCCGCTATCAGAGGAAGTGAGGTCGACCTCTAAGCGCCTTCATTAATAGTCTATTGAGCGTGGGAGACGGTTTCCACTGTTTTCATTGATTTTCTCCTGATAAAAAAAGAACTTCAAGTTATTCAGAGCTCAGAATCTATTGCTCAAGTTATTTACTATATCACTTGTCTCTGGAAGATTTAGATTCAATCGAGACCTGATAGTAAAACGAAGTCAATTGAAAGGAAAACAGCAGTAAATAATGTTTCCCAGCAAAGATTATTTTATAATTAACACTCTATATTGATAACTGCCCCGATAAATAAGCTTTTTACACATCGCAACCATTTTCCCAACTAACAATATTATTGCACTGAAAAAAAAATTTATTCGATTCAAATAACCGCGATTACTTTTCTATTATCAAATAAATATTTATACTTAAACCAAATAATTTTTATTTAAATCAAATTATAATTGAATGAATAATTTCTCTATTTGCATCAAATATACTATTAAATTGACTCAAATAAAATTTATTTGATGCAAAAATATATCATTCAGAGAAAATAAAATATCTTGAAAATTGTAAGAAGCTATTTTTCAAAAAAGAAAACAAAAAAACATGTTTGTGGGAGTGGCTTTTTGCTGTCAAGTTGATAAAATGATGATCAAAAAGCATTGAATTTATCGTCCAAGCAAAGCTGAGGTCGAGAGGTCTTTTGATTATAGTCTCCTCGCGGACGTTTCCTGCTGCGGGAGTCGAGTTTCCACTTTGGAGAATCCCTAACGCGGCGAAACCTCGAAATTCTCGTGGGTGCTGTGCATTTCTCCATATGTCAAGGGGTCGTAATCCCCCCTCCACTCTTAATATTGAAGCAAACACTCGAATTCGAGCAATCATATCGGCAAACACAATTTTAAACGTAAAATTTAAAAATTGGTCAAGTGGCCTCTCCTAGAGTTCCGTTCATTACTTTAAATAACTTTTCATTTGAATTTAATTATTATTAATTTGTATTTTCCATTTAATACAATCGTGAAAATATTTATCTATACTAATTTGCAGCCACTGTCAAAATTAAGGCGGGCGAAACAATTTTTAGTTGAAGATTGTCACATCTTATATTCCAAAAATACACCGCAGGTCCATTCTGTAATTTATTACTGAAACAATAATGCTAAATCTCTACTTAAAGTCAGTTTATACCGTTTTAATATTACAACACTGTTAATTCTCAATTTTTATAAATTCTTTCACAGTTCATTTAAAGTCGAATTATCTAAAAAATAAAACTAAACTGAAAAACAGTTGAATGTTGGAATTTAATTGAAGGAAGTAAATCGCGGTCAACAGGTATAGAGAAAAGGAGAGTATAGAGAAGTTATATGTATATATATAAAGTCTCAGTGTACAGGAGACATAGTTGTGTACATAGATGGTAACAGTCGAGTAACGACTTCTTCGAGTTAACAGCTCTCGTAATTAACTCGCTGCCACAGCCGGTGGCGTTGGTACGCTTAATACAATAATAAGGTGAAGTAGCATAGCGAATAAATTACCCAGGGTAGATAGGTCCCCCGTGTGTTGTATTTACGTAGCGCGGACACATAGCACGAGCGCTAATTACAAGGACGAATGGACCGCGAACGAATGTTGTATATTTATCCCGAGAGTGAAAATGAAAATAAAACGAGGGCAAATGGAATTAAAAGAAACGTAACAAACGTTCTCATTAACGTTGTCTATCATTTCTTCCTCTCTACTACATACATGTGTATTGTCTTGATAAATAACAATGTCTGCAATTAACCACTTTTGGAAAATTTTCATTAAAAAATTATTTAAAAATTATTTTCTATTATTGATGTCTCTTTTCTGGAAATTTGATTCAAACCAGAATAATTTTTCCCTGCGAGTGAATATCTATACATATTTGAATAAAAACCATAAAATAATCTCAAAATCGATCAATTCAGACCAAAATTTGTATAAAAGAAAAAATAAATCAATTCAAAAACTCAAAATCAGTTATACAGAATAAAAGACGATTTACAAATTTTTGTAAGGAATATATAGTTCTAATAAAAAATATGAACTCGCCTAGTAAAATACGAAACAATTAAACAAATAAATCAACAGATTGTGGAGATTCGTCGCGAATATAATCCCTCGGCGAATTGTATCATGTTAATTACGGGAAGGAGAAATCTCCACGGTGTCCCTGAATCCTATCAGCGTTGGGTAGCGTGTGATAGCGCTCGTAAATATCATTAGTGCGAGCTAAACTAAAAGGGAATTTAATTCAGGTAATTTCGACTATAGCTTCTGGGTGGAAGGGTGCTTCACTCGCAGGGTGGTTAGTCCCAGATACTATGAATTTTCGAGGGATGAAGAGAGGGTAGGGGGGAGGGGGAAGAGTTGGCCTCGCAGTGGCAGTGATTTAAAATGACAAGCAACCAGCGCTACGGGCCGGTTCGGTCGCTGTCCCGAGGGTGCAGTGCCTCACAGTCGCTTTTCTGCCTCCGAAACGCTGTTGGTTTCATGCACAGTGGGCGATTAAAAAACTTTTGCCCCCGGCACTGCAGAGATCCTCGCGAATTTATTAGCTTCGAGCCCAGTCAGAAGCACTGATCTATCCTATCTCTGTTCATATAGTTTGTAAACATTATATTATTCAAAAATCAATATTCTCCCCCCCCAAAAAAAAAAAAAAAATTTTTTAGTAAAAATTTCCTCTCAAGGAAAGTAAATTTTCACTTTTTGTTTATATCTCAACTATGAAAAAATTCAGTAAATGGAAAAAATGTAATTTTCAAATTAGGAAAATTTTTACCAAATTCGGTAAAATTTGAACAAAGGGGGGAAATTTTCCCTTTTTGAAAGAACTTAGGATTAGATTACTATTTGTTGATTTTGATTATTTCAATATTTAACCTATCAGTGGACTATGTGTTTATGTCGACACGTGACTAAGTCAACGTTGTGACAGCGCTTATAGCGATTCTTTCTCGAGACTCGATTTCGGTAGCTGAGAGTATTTAAAAGGGATGATTGATGCATAGCACGCGACCAACACGCCTTTCACGCATATTATACCCGTGTGTTTAAAAGCAAAACTTAACTTTGCCGAAAACTTGATATTAGAACAATTCATCCCTCATGTTCATCTTTCTCGTTATGCTCATGGTTTAAGGTCGCGTTCCACCTTCCCTATAAAACGATATCAAATAAATTCATATATCACGTGACTGACGTCTCGAAATAATAGGGAAATGAATTTTCCCGAGATGAGCTTCTTAATTATATTCCCAAGGTCCTATCATTAACAACTTTTCAAATAAAATTAAATCGATCCGATAAAAAATCAAAATAATAACGAAATGAAAAAAAATTTAATCTTGCTAAATAGTTTTCGAATCTTTAGAAGTATTAAGAACAGGAATTAAAAATTCAGAATTTGAAGAATTTTTCAAGATGAAAGAATCCCCACTTGTGGTAATTTTTAACCACCCCTTAATTACTGCCTATTGTGTATTTGTCATTAATATTGTTCGATGATCATTTTTTGATTATCCCGATTCATGAGGTTGAAAATAATGAAGTTCAAAAGGTACCACAAATTCTAATACGGAAAAATGTATCATCGATCACTCCGATTGAAAGACATTGAATGAGATTTATGAAAAAAAAAACACCTCAACGAAAAGTATAAGGGGACGAAAAATAAGGGAACTTGCCTCGTTTTTCAATGTCCATGACGATCGATTCGGTTTCCAAATATAGAAATGGCCGCATTTTCGGGAAAAGTTTATAACAAACAATATATAAACTCTAGAATATTCAGATTATCTAATCTGTAAATTCACAATATTATTTTTATAATAATTGAAAAATTTAATTAGTTTGGAACTTTAAATTTCGCACTTTGACTATAATACTACATAAATAATTTACAATAACGCACGGAGACAATTACAATTTCAAGATTTTTTTTTAGTATTTTCACAATTGGTTCAATTGACTCAAATTGATAGAAAAAGAATTAAATTAACCATTATGTGAATAATCCATTAAAACTACAAATTATAAAAGAATTGTCAAATCCCAATGAGCTTATTATAAATACCCGAGGAACATAAACAGAATCTCGTTTCACCGAAAATTTTCCGAATTGAGGGAGAAATCGTTGGCATCAAAATTGAGGGTTCTGTGATTTCGTCGAATAAAAGCCAAAGCAGTACAACCATCAAGAACATCATGAAAAGGGACCCCTCCCTACCAGACTGGAGGTCGCTAACTCGACTCAGTATGGCACACACCCTCCAATAAGAATTATATTTGGATTACAAGCATTATCACCCCGGAATAAACTTGACTTTTATGGTTGTCAAATTGCAGGCGGTCCCTTTCCATCTTATTCCTCTTGATTTCTGTCGAAATTTTTTACTTCTCTCTATACCAACTTTCCTTCTTTCCGTCTCTCTCTCTCTATATATATATATTTCACCGAAACACATTCAAGGATTACACGAAATGAAAATATACGACATCCAATAAAATATCACTGCCTTCAAACAGATACTAAGAAGAAAAAAATGTGTCCAATCAATCACAAACAATATAAAGACCATATATCGTATACATGATTGATAATTATTACGACAGATGCTCACTTATTTTTAACTAAATCTGTTATAAAAATTTATAATAACTTTATTTTAAACTCGAAATAATTTATTCCTAAGTAGGTAAGATTTAAATCTGTTAGAATAATCGATTTTTCTTCCTAATTTTTTTTTCTTTCTTTTTTTTTCTAGAAGAAAAAGAATCTAAAAAGTGTTTCTTATAACGAGATTAGAAACCTATTATTAAGACATCATATATTTTCCTAACACAAAATACATTTCGTTATTTTCTAATTGTTTCTCTAATTTGTTCCGCGTGCTTCTTTACGGAATGTGATTTAATGGCTGTTTAAATTTGTGTTTCTAAAACGATTATAAATATACACCTGTGATTACAAACTAATAGAGGCAATTTTTTTCTCTCATAGGTATAACGGTATGCTTGATTATTATTTTCGATCATGGGAGTTAGAGAGATAGTTGTGAAATATAATAACAATAATAATAATATTATTATTATTAAGAAGAAGAAGAAGAAGAAGAAGAAAAAGAAGAAGAAGAAGAGAGAAATAACTCTGTTGAAACCCCTTGAGCGAATACGTCACTGATTGTTTCAGTATCCATTTATCTTTTGGTGAGGAGGAACGAGAGAATGAAGATTTCCAGAAGTGACGACGCCACTGGCGCGTCTGTCGGCGAACTGACAGCCAAATAAAGGACAAATAAATTAAGTTAATATGCTCGAGAGTAAAATCTCCCCTCCTGGGCCTGATGGACCACCACTTTTTTTTTCAATGTTCCCTCCCCTTCCGCGTTCCTACATTCCCCCCTCTCCCTCTAGAAAGAAGGGTCCTATTGTGCGATGGAATTTGTAATTTAGATTGATACGTTGCTCTGGCCCAACGGACGATCTTTGATAATCACGATAGCGCGCGCAATATTATATAAATACTCATCTCTCGAGATTTCGAGAATTTATTTTATCGACTACATTTTGTGGAAAAAAAAAAGAAAAGTCGCGAGAGTGCATTGAAGGAGATTTATGTTCATTTTCTACAGTACAACTTTATGTTTTCAAATGGGCGTGGTGACTTCTCGAATCGATAAAGATCGCGAAACGAGCATCTTCGCTCGTCTCTCGCTGATGGATAAATCAAGAGTTGACGCTTTCGGCAGAAAAAAAAGAGAAAACTTTATAAACGATTTACATTGAACAACTTTTAATCTTTTGTGAATATATTACTCGAATCTTTAAACTTTTATTTATGCTACTGGATTTATTTCTATGTATTTTTGCTTTTTTCAAATTTGAAAACATATTAATGCGTCTCTCAGAGAGAAAATACTTTCTAAAATTTGATTCAAATAATAAATTACTTGACTATTATCAAATAAATATTGCATTAAATCAATTTTACTTGAGTCAATTACATCCTATTTGATATAAATAGAAAAAATATTGATTCAATTGCCGTTTATTTGATTTAAATAAAAATTATTTGGTTCAAATAAAATTTTTATTTACAAAAAATAAATTTTTATTTACAACAAATAAATTTTTATTTACAACAAATAAATTTTTATTTAAAACAAATAAACAGTTTAGTAGGCTCTGAGACAAATATACATTTATTTAACTCAAATGAATTATATTTGATTCAAATAAAACATTTCTCTGGGTGTGAGTGCTGATAAAATCAGCGCTACTCAACCCTTAGCCCTTGTAAATTAACAACTTTTGTTACATCATTATAATTTGCGTTGAATGTATTCTTGAAACGGTTACAAGCGAATAGTACTTAACCCATAACTCATAGTACTTAGAATTGCACAGCGAATCGAATTGAATTCGTCGCTTCCTATTATAAAGCCGACAAGTCGTATATTTTATACATATATACATATATAAGTTTGTTTCTTACTCGTTTTGTATATGACGCGAAGTGAATGCGTTTGCGTTAACACATACTTAATTAAAGACTCGCGTGCATTCCTTCGGAAGTGAGTTTTACTCTTGAGACTGAACAATTTCCAAGTACTGAATAACAAGTCAATCTCTCAACTCATTAACGTCCACGTTAGTGGACAATTACTCGCGTACATGTACATATATACATACACGTTTTATTTTATTATTAATGTCTTATTTTCCTTTCTTTTTATTCATCTCTATATAACGAAAGTCTCATCCTAAAGTGAAAATACTTTTTAAAATGTGAGCACTTCAAAAGAAATTAATTGTTAAATTATTATTTATTATTATCCTGTATTATAATTATTATAATTACTGTTATTTTTTATTAATAAAAAGATTTATGATTATATGACTTAATGGTTTCAATAAATATAAATAAATTATAAAGTAGAATTCTTATTCAACAGAATTTCTATTTAATAAGACTTTTGTTTTAACATAATTTTTATCTGAAAAAAATTTTAAAATTTTTTCTATCAGTAGTGAAAGTATGTTTTTGTCAGACTTTAAATTATTGAATTTTTTATGTTTATAACAAAAACCAATTTGTCAGTCAAAAATTTTTATAATAATTATAATTTTTCTACCAGTACTAAAATACAGTCCGATTGTAGTTTTTGTAGTCAGTCAAAATTTTTTTAAATAATTATAATTTTTCTACCAGTACTAAAATACAGTCCGATTGTAGTTTTTACATTAGTAGCAAAAGTCAGTTATTGTCAAACACTGTTTTTATATTCTTTTTTTTTTATCAGTGACAAACGTATAATACAGTCAGACAATGTTTTATATTCTTGTAATTTGTGTCTCAGTAGTAAAAGTAAATTTCAGTCAGACTTTATACTGTTTTGTAATTTTTCTATCAGTAGTATAAGTCTGTTCCTGTCAGACCTTACAAATTACTGTAATTTTTATGTTTTTTACAAAAGTCAGTTTCTGTTAGATAAAACTTTTCAAATTTATATATTTTTTGTATACCAGAAGAGAAAGGTAATAGGAATTCTTGTTTATTTATTAGTAGTAAAAGTCAATTGCAGTCAGACAATGTTTTTTTTTTTAGTGGCAAATGTGTAATTCAGTCAGTCATGTTCTAAATTTTTCTAATTTTCGTATCAGTAGAAAAAATATAATTCAGTCAGAATTTTTTAATTTTGAATCAGTAGGGAAAGTCAGTTTTAATCAGACGTTTTATATTCTTGTAATTTTGGGAAATTTTGTAAAATACTTTGCAATGAGATGGGAATAGTTTAAAATTTGATTTAACTTTATTATCTGTAGTATAAGTAACTTCCAGTCAGACTATCTTTTTGTAATTTTTAATATTAGTAGTAAAATTCCGTTTTAGTAAGACATGTGAATTTCTTGTAATTTTGTCATAAAAGTCAGTTTCTGTCAAAAAGAACTTTTTCTAAATAATATAACTTTTATACAAAAAAAGATATCATTTTAAGAAAGCTTGAATTATTGTCGTTTTTGTACTAGTAGTAAAAGTCAGTAGTAGTCAAACAATATTTCAATAGAAATTAAATCGTAAAAATTCCGAAACACTGGAAATGCAAACCAATAAATAATTTTCAGTAAATTTCAATCTGTCCCAATATACTTTCAACAAAGCAACTATACTAATTGATTTCAAGTACCTATTTATTTTGAATTACACTGTCGAATCATACTTCCTGTATATAATACGTTATTTCACCCATGATCTAATTCCGTGACGGCTTTTTTCTGCGTCTGTTTGCATGTATATGTCCCAAGTTTATAAAGGTATAACAGAAAAACGAAAGAGAGAAATCCAAATCAATTTGTGAGTAATAGAAAATTCTCGAGTGGTCACGGCGCGTTAGAGAAGCAGAAACGAACCATTGAACGAGATCCTCAGGACTCGTTCGAAGAATACAAAGAGGATCTTGAGGTCGACTATAAATCAAATTCGGTGGAGGAATATAAAAATGAATTTTTATTTCTTCGAATTTTGAAGGCCCTTTTTTCCACTCAAGATTCACCATTCAAATATATACACAACTCTATAAGTGAAATACCAAAGACCAATGGATTTTTATTTTTTACACCTTTTTTTTTCAAAAAAAAAAGAGAGAAGAAAAGAAGTCGATTAAAAGGCGTAAGCGAGAAAGACTTTATTAATTTCTTTCATCCGAAAGGTTCGATAAAACGCACTTTTCTATTTATATTCGCTTCTTATTATATATAAAGAAGAAAAAATAATCCAACAAAGAAAATCAGAATTAATTTCTCCATATGAATAAATTTTTGCAATTTTTTGTTTTAATTAATTCAAAAAATTTTTCTAGGTGAGATTTTTCTGTAACTGGAATTTAAATTATCTCTCAGTAGGTAATAAGGCGAGAAAAAAGAAGAACAATGATATTCTTTTCAAAAGGAGTGAAAAAAGGAAAAAAAAAATTTTTACTAGGGGAAGGTTGAGCTCGGCAGTGACGTATTGTCTCCCGCGAGAGGAACCGCTTTGGCGGAACGGGCGCAGAAACGGGCGGAGAAAAGCTGCTTTGTGGTTTCTTGCGAAATTTATGATGATTAAACGTTGCGTCTCAGTCAGAAGGTGTACGGATGACTTCATTGGCTAACCCGCATCCATTACCAAGCTCAGGACAAATTAGATTACAATTTTATGTCCTCCTGAGAGTTTTGCAATGTGTCCGCAAAACGATTTCTCGTCTGTGATATGACTTCCGCAAAAATAAATTCATTTTCCATCGCGACTAAAAACTTTTTTTTCGGATTCGTGTCACTCATTTGTAACCAGAAAAAACGTTTAAACACATTTCATCAATATTTCTAATTTATAAGCAAAGACGAGAAAAATCCCAAATCGAGAATTTTCATACTTGAAGAATTATCATCGCTTTCATTCATTTCAACATCCATTAGAAACTTTCATTTTGTCCACATGCAAATAATTACTTTCCCACGTAATGAGAATGTAAGAAAAAAAATTACAAAGAAATAAGAAAAAACGAGAAAAATTCGATAATTAAAAAATAAAGAATGCAAACGGAATAATAGAAAAGCAGAACAAAATTGAAGAGAATTTATCAGAGAGACAATGAAAGGAGAATAAGAGCAATGTGGAAAATCTTTATTTCGGGATCGAAAGTTTGAGAGTGTTATTTTTCTTTGGTAATGGGTTTCGGGCGGCCGAAAATTGTCGGAGGAGAGTCGAAAATTGAAGGAGGGTGGAAGGAGAGAAGAGAAGACTAGTTACCCGCTACTATCAGTTACACTATTATCTCCCAACGACTACTGGGGAAATTCACGATTGTATCTACTTTGCTTTTTGACCTACAGGGTGTATACTTTGCACAAATATTCACAAAGCAAACTGTAAAAATTACCTTCCATAAAAATCAAATTACTTTGGAATTTTTTTTTCCACCAAAACAAAATTGAAAAAACAATTACTAATATATTCCACTATTTTTAATTTTCAAACAATTTATTTGGAACAACCGTATTTTGGTTGAATCAACCAAATTTTTATTCGAATCAAAAAAACTGTTTTATTTTATCAAATAAAACAGTTTAATTAAACAGTTTGGTTAAGTAAAATAAACAATTTCCCTGAGTCTAAATTTCTCCAAATGAAAAATAAAAAATTACTATAAAAATTTCTAATTAATAATAATTAAATTATATAGTAATAATTGTTATATAAAAAAGTATTTTCATATGTACGTCTGCGGACTATGCTCCAAGATTGATTTTGAAATTTGAATATAAAAAAATATTACATAACAAATTTTTTAATTAAAAAAATTTTATAATCTCAATCTACATAATATGAAAATTTTTGATTGAACCAAACTGTTTTCCGGATATATAGTAAAATAATAAATTATTTGAATCAATGACAAACGCATTTCACATCATCTAAAATTCCAATTTCCTTCTTTCAATTTCAACAAATTAAAATAAATCTAATTAACGCATAAATTCGAAAAATAAAACTCAATAACGAAATTTAATTATAAAATCTAAATTTAATTACCATAAATTTTATCTGAATTGGCATTGATAATGCCTGTTAATTTGAATTCAGACGCAAAATAATGTACGAGAGGATGAAGGCATGGAAATTTGTAAATTTGTCGAATAATGAAGATGAATTCGGATCGCGGTTGTCATTCGAGTGAGAGAGAAAGAGAGAGAGAATTCGAGAGTATCTCTCGCGACACACCCGTTAGACGCGTATCCACAGTTGGGAAGGGACGAAGGTAATTAATTGCCATGGCAACGAACACCGAGCAGAAGCATCGAACGCCACCCCCGCACGATGTAACTGAAATATGACGCCCCGTACGAATTCCTCGCGTTAACCAGGACCGTTTCACTATAAACGCATCGCTCTACATTACATTACATCGCACACTTTCCCATGAAATTTAATCTGACACCAATTGCCAGGGAATTTACTACCCATAATTAATTATACACATACGATAATATTAAAAGTCATTCGAAACCTTAAATATTTCAAGTAATATGCACTATAAAATCAAATCGTTTCGAGTAATTGGAATATTGTAACCGCCCACAATTTGAAGGCCGACCGAAAGGACAATTCAATTTATCGTAAAATGCAATTTTAGTTTAGAAAATTAAGCCAATGGATTTAGTCTGCGAATATTAAATACTTGCTGCAATTGAAACTGAAAACTTTATCCAATTTCTAATCACTGAAACTTGAACAACTCAGACAGAAAACTAAATCGTCTCAGTTATACGAGTTCTAGTGCATTTCAAAATTATTGTAATCGAATCTTCTAATTTCCATACAAAAGAATATTTACAAATTGCAAAACAAACTTCCAAGCTTAAATATTTACACCCAGAAAAAAGATAAATATTTATATCAGAGCCTACTAACCTGTTTATTTGTTTCAAAGAAAAATTGTATTTGCGCCAAAGAATGCTTTATTTGTATGCTAATTAAAATTTTTATTTGAAACAAATAAATATGTTATATAGTAGGCTCTGAGACAAATATACTTTTATTTAATTATTAATTCAAATAAATTATATTTGTATTCAAATAAAACATTTCTTTGCGGGTGTAAACTTAAACAAAATTTGGAAAATTTATGAATAGAAAAAGAAAATTTTTCTTATTCGCTTTTTTTGTCTTCTTTATACACAACGGCAAGTCTCGAAATGCTTTTTTTCCGTTTCTATTTTTTTTTTTACTCTCGCTTTGACTCGAATTTTAAATTCTTTTAATTTTATTTTATTTTGAAGAGGTAAGTACGTAGTATATACGTACTGACGTACATACGTGCTGGATATACAGAGAAATAACAAGGATGCTCGTCGTAATGAAGACCTCAAGGCGCCGCGCCTCAACAATAATTACAGGGAGCCAACCTTACAACCTTCTAAAGGCTTAAATGTTAAACGTTATACGTCCCGACATCACTACGGTAGCTTTTATGCCCCGCAACACGACTCTCGAGACGCGGCACTTGCAAGTTAAAACCGAGAGCTTAACGGTCATGTTCGCAGCGCACGACGAAATGATGTTCCTTGCATACCTTGTGGAAACTAATGTCTTCATTTTGAATTGAGAATTTCTAAATAATATACCATTTCAAATTCATCAAATTTCACTTTCAATAATCAAACATTTTTTCTTTTTTTTAATTTAAAATTTAAATTGTCAATAAATCTATATATTTATTGATTTAAGTGATTTAACTGAATTCATATTTAGCCGAACTGTCATTAGGTCTGCATTTTATTTAACCAATGTTTCATTTAACGAAAGTGATATTTGACCAAAATATCATGATCCATTACTGATATTTAGCTAAAAAGTTATTTAACTGAACTGTCACTTAAACAAATCATTAACATTCAAAAAAAATTTAAATTTATTCAAAAGGCCATTCAGCAATATTAATATTTAACAAAATTTCCATTTAACCAAGGTAAATTTTTGCAGCTAAATATTTGGCTAAATAAATGTCAAGTCAAATAACAATTCAGACTAAAAAATATACCTAATTTTATCTAAATAATTAGCTGAATATTTGGTTAAGTAAAAGGCAAGTCAAATAACAATTCAGATTTTAAAAAATCCCTAAATACTGTAGCTAAATATTTAGCTAAATATTTGGTCAAATAAAAAGCAAGTTAAATAAGAATTTAAATTGAAAAATTCATGAATATTAGCTAAATATTATAATATTTAGCTAATAAATAATATTTAGCTAAATATTTAAAAATATTAAAAAATATTTAGCTAAATAAAAGGCAAATTTTTATTTGGCATGCAGAAAAAAAATTAAGATTAAAAAAATCCCTAGTTACTAGCTGAATATTTAGCTTAACATTTGGTTAAATAAAAGGCAAGTCAAATAACAATTCAGATTTAAAAAATCCCTAAATACTAGCCAAATGTTTGGTTAAATAAAAGGCAAATCAAATAAATATTCAGATTAAAAAATCCCTTGAAATAGTAAAATACTTAAATGCCAATTCGATTAAATGGTGATTCAGCCTAATATGGGAAGAATTTCAAGGAATTGAATTAGAAGAAAAGTATAGAATCAGTGGAAGAAAATTGAAGTTCAGATTCTATATGATATAGTGTTTTGTGCTTCCTATTATAGATATCATTACACGTCGTCCTAAGAATAAAATTAAGATATTTTCACACGCTTATAAACATAAACTACAATTCTGAAAAAGTCATTCTCACTTCCTTATCGTTTTTCAAGTTTAAAATTATTTCTTTCACGCGATGGTATTGAACGCCCAGGGGGAGCAACTTGATTGGCTGATTGCAGCTTTCCACCTCAATGTTAAGTGTTGTTTGTGCTACTGGCTACAAGCAAATTCACAAAATAGAGAAAACAAGGTACGAAAAATCCACAATGAAAAATGAACGCAATCCATAAGAATTTCATTTTCAGAAAATCAATATAAGAAATCGACAGAGCTTAAGGCTGATGCATTGAATTTATCATTCTAAAAAGTAAACATCATTTACTTGAATTATTTATATACCTACATATAGTCAATTTCTCAACAACAGAAAAAGAAAAAAGTAAAATACATTCTTCTTATTGCTATGATGATGAGCATCAATTCAGGAATCAAATAAACCCATTCGAATCTATAACAATTTTAATGGAAAAATATTTGAGAAAACAATAAAAAGTATATAACTCAATATTTTCTCTCGCACTCTTTCACTTTGTTTTCTCTCAATAAAAACTAAGAGTTACATAATAAAATTTCCCATATAAATATAAGAATGGAATTTGCCGAGGAAGTTTAAAAAGGGAAAAATTTTTTAAAAATAGAAGAAGATGATTATTATACACGTATATATACATAAGTCCAGGGTAAGAACAAAGGAGTAACCGCTGCAATAGCGTGGATAGGAAATTAAAATAAACGGCTACAAGAAAGCGAGTTCAGTGTATTATATAGTGTTCTGCACGAGAATTTTATTGTATTATTTTAAGTCTTTTTCGCGCCCATAGATGGTAAACGCGGTTTACGGGCGCAAAACCGATCTGAACCATACGAATCGACAGTAATTCGCTATAGATGCTTCTTAAAGCCTCACTAAAAAAAAAACTCGTGTGCCAATGAAAAGAACTCAAGGTTACAATTTACATTGTCCCAATAATTGCAAAACGCTCCTGTCCCCCAAAAGAAGAAGAAGAAGAAGAAGAAGAAGAAGAAGAAGAAGAAGACGAAAAAAAAGAAAATCGAATTCTGATCCTTTTGTTTACATATTTTTTATTTCGAAGAAAACATTTTTTTCACTACAGAAACAAAAAAATTTCAATGGAATATTTTTCTGATTTTACCAATTTGAATCATTTACAATCACTCGAAACATAATTGTATATCGAAGGAAGATGAAAATAAACTGTATATATTCTCAGTCGGTTAAGATGAAAGTCCATCAACCTGGGGCGTTCCACGCCTTGTTAGACAATTCCGAGCCTTTTGGCACCCTTTGAGAAAAGATCATTTGTTACGAGGATTTCTTGCCTTTTGTAAAGACACCTTCTGTCTTAAATACAAACGCACCTGCACTATTCGCACTTTCAAAAGAAGTCCCAGAGATTGATAATAACCAAGAAATTAGACAATAACAAAATTAATAAAACACTGAAGAATGCATTATAGGAAAAAATGTAAATTAACATAAATGCTTCAATTCTTGGCCGTTGTATTAATTTTATTTAATCACATTTATCAAGAAAAGTTAATTATTCAGCCGAATTTTAATTTGACGAGATTTTAAATTATCGTTTCTTTTAATTAACAAATTGTTTATTCAGGCAAATTTCTATTGAACCAAATTTTTATTTAACATGTTTTTAAATAAATTAATTTATATTTATTTAGCCCTATTTTCGTTTAACATTTTTAACGTCTTTTTTATTAGAGAAAATGTATATTTAATTGAATTTTTATTAAATGCATTTTTAGTAAAAGGAGTATTTAGTTAGCCAAATAATAATTTAACTAAATTTTTATTTAACCGAATTTCTATTTAAATAAATTTTTACTTAACTGAAATTTTATTTAACTTAATTTCTATTTCAAAGAATGTTTATTTAGGACAAAATCTAATTAATAGAATTATTATTTATTTTATTGTTTTTAATAAATTTATTTATATTCTATTATTTATTTATTATTTATTATTTATTATTTTTCAATTTTAAACCCAATGATAATTGTAAGAAGAATAGTCAACCAATTCAGAACAGAAACAACAAAAATAAAATTACACTGAAAAAAATTTACTTGATTTAAATAATAATTGTTTACTTCATTCAAATAATGTTTCACTGGATTATTGTCAAATAAATTTTTTTTTTAATTCAATTAAATAGTATTTGCTTCAAGTAATTATTGATTCAATTTTACAATTTATTTGATTAAAACGAAAATTATTTGGTTCAAAAGTAAATATTTATTTGAAAATAGACAAGTAATCGATGACTTGAATCTAAATAAATATTTTTTTCACTGTTGAATAAACAATCTAAAAACACCTGACCGATAATATAAATGGAAATACCGTGACGACGGTTCAATTAAAACAACTGTCAGATATATTTCTCTCTGCCATTAATGAAAACGATCAAGATGATGGTCGGCGTTGAATTGTGACGAGACTCGGGATGCTCATAAAATAATAATTACAAGGGAGAAGAATCGAGAGAGAGAGAGAGAGAGACCTCAAAATATCGAGTGGCTTTTCGGCCAGTGTACCATGTATATATAATACTCATGAATGAACATGTGGCATAGAGACATTTCATAGAGAGACAGAGGGAGAAAGAGGGAGAGGAATGGTGATTTTTCTAACCCCTCGATTTGGTCTGGACGGAGGAAAACTTTAGCTCGCGGCAATACGCGACGTGAATCAGTACCCAAGGTGACCGTAAATCTGTCCCCCTAGAACCATCATGCAGCCATAGTGTAAGCCCCCATGGAAGGCTCATAACACCCGCGGACAAGTGTTATGGTATGGCTTATAAGTGAATGCCACCCTCTAATCGGAAAATACGAGCGCGATTGTCGCGAGGGGCTCAAAGCTTTTTGGTTTTCGCTCTCTTTCCAAAGACCACTGCCACTAACTCGATCCTATAGTCATATACACCTCTCCTCTTTCTCCTCCTCACCCTCACAGTCCCATTTCTCCTTTATTTTTTTATTACAGTTTCTTCTCTTCCGCTTTTATGACCGAATTTGTAACTTTAAATTGCTCGACACCCCTGTCATGTCACAAGGCACGGAATTTAACCTTCTTTTTATTAGCGCTTTTCAACAAACGGATATCTAACTAAGATAAAAGTTGCTAAATCTATATCAATAAAGAAATATATATTTGATTCAAATAATGAGGGCTAATTACTCTCTAAATCTGAATTAGTAAAAATTTTAACTAATTTGAATTAGTGACTCACTTTTTGCTTTTGAATTAGTTAAAATTTACTAATAAATTAGTAGAAAAATTTTTTTTTACTATTTATTAGTAAAATTTAACTAATTCGAAAGCAAAAAGAAAGTTACTAATTCAAATTAGTTAAAATTTTTACTAATTCAAATTTAGAGAGTATTTTTTACATATTCGTTTTGTTATAATTATTTTTATTACTATTTGTATTGTTTGTACTATTAAAAATTAAAAATATTGTCTCGTTTCAGTAGTAAAAGACAGTTTTGGCCAGACTTTTTATATTTTTGTATTTAATAAAAACCAGTGAAGGAACGAAAGAACAGTCTAAATTTGAATTAGTAAAAATTTTAACTAATTTGAATTAGTGACTCACTTTTTGCTTTTGAATTAGTTAAAATTTACTAATAAATTAGTAGAAAAATTTTTTTTTTACTATTTATTAGTAAAATTTAACTAATTCGAAAGCAAAAAGTGAGTCACTAATTCAAATTAGTTAAAATTTTTACTAATTCAAATTTAGAGAGTGAGTAGTAACAAAAAATTTCCGTCCAAATAGTTAAAAAACAATTTTAGATAACCTAAATTTTTGTTGTTTTTGTACTAGTAGTAAAAGTCATTCATAGTCGGACAATTTTCCAATTGCTTATAATTTTAGTATCAGTGGTAAAAATATAATTCAGTCAGACAATTTATATTCTGTTATTATTCTTTACCAGTCGTTAAAATATCAGTCATCCTTTCCAAATTGCATATCAGTAGTGAAAGTCATTCTCCAGTCAGACGTTTTATATTCTGGTAATCTTTTTACACTTATAGTAAAGACAGTTTCAGTCAAAGAAAATTCTGTCAAAATATAATTTTTCCACCAGAGTAGAAAAGAGAGTCAAACTGTTGGAATTCTTCCATTTTTTTTATTAGTAGTAAAAGTCAATTTCAATATTTTTCACAGTACATTTATTCATTTTTGTACTCAGGATCATTTGACAAATTAATAATAATCAAATATAATCCATATAATCTGCAAATAAATTTAAGAAACTAATTCAGCTATACAAAAATACAAAAAAATATTATAAATTATATTAACTGTACCTAATAAAAAACTATATATATATATTTTTTTTTCTCCAACTGAATGCAAAGATGGTATGTGTTGTGGGTGGAAAATTAGCAGCGATATCACGAGAGAGAGACTATTTCAAAGTGAGGCTTAGCACCCTCGTGTTCCAAGCATCCAGTAAGCTCGTTGGGGTGATTTGCTAAGCCTGCTAACAAATAGAACGATAGATGGCGACGTTTCAGCCCCTGCTGGCTGCTTCATTGCCACCCCCATAAAACCGATACCAGTCACCCTGTATATATAGAAGAGGACGAATTACACGCGGATCACGGACCAGGTCTTTGACTTTCGATTTGCCACACTCCGAAAACCTATTACCGCAACGATCACTAACCCACCACGAGAGAGAGAGAAAGAGATGTGCGCTACCAATTTATTCTTTTTGCATCGTACACACGTTCTTTAATTTACCAGTATAACTGGGGGGAGTATACTAATTCATTGTCAAAACTTTATTGCCTTCAGTTAAAGCAAAATTTCTTTCCGATTCACATGTATAATTATAAACAATTATTTACATTATCCCAAAATCACGCTAATTTTATATTTCACACCAAAATAAAAGTTAGTCCAAATCAAAATTTTTAAATTATTTATTTAATTATTTAATTATTTTTAATTAAATAATTTAAAAATTTTGATTTGGACTAACTTTTATTTTGACTGTCCATCAGATTCTTCCTTAACAATTATACAAAGTCATTCTTTTTTTGTCAAGGAAACTTCACAAAATATAATACTCGTTTTCAATTTAAAAAGTTTTTCTTTTTTTGTCTGTATCTAAACTAAACAGTGTTGTCTCATGTTTTTTCTCAATGTATATATTTAATACACGTGGATAAATCGTCAACGAAAAGTTTTGTCAAAGAAGCCCCAGAGGCAATGCATAACTAAAGAGAAGTGATTGACGTGCACGGTAATGGAATACGAATAGAGCGCTGTAATTCAAAGTGGGCCTTAATCGCGCCGAGTTTATATTTTTTATTATTTTTAAGCAGCGTCTTGTTACCGGCTTCTAGCATCGTAATTGGCCAAGAGGCCATTACGGACACGCGAACCTTGCGAAACACGGCGGATCTTTTATACTTGTACACTGCATATTCCTTTTGAATGTATATACGTGTAAATGCAATAATAATGACAATAAACACCAACGATAAAAGCACCGACCTGAGAGACTAAGTGATATCACACTTTTACAAAAAGGAAAACAGACCAGGAAATGAAAATTTTAAAAAGGAAAAAAATAACATTCAAAAAGATAAAGAAAAATGTTCTCACAACGTGTAATTATACCAACGTTTTCTTTTCAATAATTAGTTCACGCGAAACTCAATTCAAGAAATATTTTATGTTTTAAAAAAATTCATTATACATAAAACAAAATTAATTGAAAGCAATTAATTAATTAATTAATAATAATTCATTAGTTAATTTACACTTAGGGGAAAATTAATAGACCCAAGTTTTAGGTTATTTTAAATAGTTTGCTTAACCTAAATAAATATTTATTTGATTCAAATAAATATTTGATTTGGTTTAATAAATTTTTTCATCGAAGAAAGAATTTGATCGTTAAGAAAATTTTTTATGAAACCAAACAAATATTTAGTTAAGTAGCACCTATTTATTTGGTTGATTAAACCAAAATTTGGTTGTTTCAAATAAATTTTTTTCCGAGTTTACAATAATTTACAATTAATCATTATTTATTATGGTACAATTGTCTTGAACGAATATCGTTTATGAAGCAAAAAAATATACAGTTCTTAATGGAATCATTCAATTGAAGTTAAATAAAAAAGTATATGTCCTGTGGGTTTCAGGCTGGAAACAAAAAGCGCAGGTCGAAAGCCTTCCATAATAACTCAAACCAATTAGCCGTGATACGGTCATATAGTCGTTGGCAATTAACGACGAAATTAATTAGTCTATTATCTCGTGACTACGTCAAGCGAGACGGAGTCCGGAAAGTCGAGTTTACCAAGAAGATTAAAGCATCCGAAACAACTCTAAAGTTCAATTTATTCCTGTTTCGAAAACAAGTATTGATTGATAATCCAAAAAACCATAAATAATAAATCAAAAATATTTACATTTTAAAAAAAATATAAACATTGAACAACAATGAAAACTAACCTGAGGGAGAGAAGAAATAACAACAGGAATAAAATTTTTTAAAATATTAATATAAATAATAATAATAAAAATAATAATAATAATAATAAATAACGATGAGAATAATAATAAGAAACAATTAATATCAATCTAAATACTATTAATAAACTCCTGATGATTAATGACAGAAACTGATTATTATCATCATTTTCTGGTGGAGAAGGAAAAATAGCAATTACCGATTAAGCAGATTCGTTGGAAGGAAACACAGGTTGTGAAAATCCCTGAGGATTCTGAGAAGGAAGGGGGTGAAAAACAAGAGTTGGGGGTATAGTGTCCCTTTTCATGGTGGTTTCCTCATAAATAAAAATAACCATCGCCACCCCTTGGGAATACGTATACGCAATATCGCGTTCGTGTCTTTTCCAACGGCACTGGGAATCAGAAAGAATCGTGTTTTCTCTCTTTGTCACTCGCTCGTCCTTGTTTCTCTTATATTGTCACGTGAAAATGTCACAAGTGTCGTCGTCGAACGAATACAAAGAGACTTTTCAGTTTTACTTTCGCGATCATCCCTCGCACATCAAATTTGTTTTCCTCTTATTCTTTTTCTTTCTCTTTTTCTGTGTCTTATTTTATATTCATCGTTGCAACCATTATGAATTTTAATATGTCATCAAATAAAAATTTTAATACAAACTATTTCACATTTGTGAATATAAAATTATAAATTAATTTAATTTTAAAATAAAATCTAAAAAAAATATATTCGATTAATATTTTTTTATCCATTATCGAGTCGAATGAAAAGAATTAAAGAATGAAACATAAGAAAAGAATACAAAAAACTGATGATCCAAAAGTCATAGTAATAACAAAAATTGATGTACGAGAATAATTTAGAAAAAAAAACGATTACAAAATGGAAAAAAACAAAAGATTATTGTGAAAAGGAATTTAGTCTGGTTTCGTGCATATGGTGGAGTAACTGATAACCAAAAGGGGCATAGGTCGAAAAGAGGGTGACTGTTGGTCGGTTATGGGACCCATGGGAATTTAGCCGCGGGCTTCTATAGATACGCACTGGTTTACCACCTATAACACTGACTTCCTTCCAAATTTCAACCATCAAAAGTTCAGTATCCAATTATATATGATTCGATGTAACTGATACGAAATATACTTGTCCGAAATTTAATTATATCACCTTCAATAAACCCTTGCTCCTACACAATAAATACAACGAAATGTTAAAATAAATTACTAACCAAAACCCTAATTAAAATTTAAAAATTCGAATAATCCAGAAATAAATTCAATGTCTTTAAAAACATTCAATTCTAATCAACTTCTATAATCTCAGGGGAAATTGTCAAAACGTTCAATTTTAATTCAACCTAAATGCATTGATTTCACAGATTACCAAATATCTGGTCAGTTAAATCAAACACTCAACTAAAATAAAAAGCTTTCATTAAAATATTTACCTTACTTGAAATAAAAAATATTTTCCTCGAATTTATAGATACAGAAGTGTTCTATTTACATTTCGAAAAAAATAAAAAATCTGATGCTAATCAAATTAAAAGAGCGAGTTAAATATGAGATGAGAAAAATTCCGTTTTTATATTTCTCTTTTAGTATACACTATTGCCACCTCCACATGACGTTAAATCACGATCTCATTTTATGACCGCGTAACAGGAACAGAAGTAGACGTCATCCTGAAAAGACCTTGTGATAACACTTCCCTTGGGACGTTTCCTGCGACCTATGAGGGAATATACTCTATGGCGATCAGTTGCCGATGTGTATATATATATACGTGTACAGTACACGCAGAAAAGCCCAAAAAAAAGAGGGAATTCGCTAACATCGCGAAAATATGTTTGGGATTTACTTCCAGGGGTCGGGACTTCGATTTTACGAGCTCTATTGGTTGAGGGTTGAAGGGCTAAGGGATTTAAGATGAAACGCTCCTCCATTTTCTTTGCAAAGAACTATATGTATATACGTTGGTGCGTCAGCGATTCAACCACAAGATTTCAGCCCCCAAAAAAGATTGCGACATTTGACCCCTCGACGTTCTTTGAATTAATAAAAGATTTACTGGTAATTCTCTTATGAAAACAGAAGCAATAAATATCTCAATGAAACTTTTTTTGCTGGGCGGGGAAAGAAATGGAAGATCATCAAACTCGATTAAAACCAAAATTACAACATAACAAAAAGTCATAAAACTCATATATAAGTGAAACGAGTTTGTAACTACATGGCAAATAAGGAAGTCAACGCTCATTTTGACGAAAAAAGATATAGTATAAGAAATTAAGAAGGAACGATTAACAATTTTGAAAAATATTCAATCTAATATTTAATAATTTGGAAATGTTTTTTATATAAACGGATCACTCTTCTTCTTAAATTAAAAATTATGAATAGAAATACTAAAACTTACATTTCGCAAAAAGGCACAAAGTGTGGCGATGAGACTCAGGAAATCTGGGAAATGGCATCTTCCTTGCTGGTGTGGTGAGAGTTGGATGTTTTCCTTCTATATGTTTTTAAAATACAAAATTATGGCACAAGATAATTATGAAAACAACATAGTGACCAAAAATATAAATATAAAATCAAATAAAGTACATTTTCACTGGTACTCCAGTGAATTTGACACACATACCCACACAAAAAAAATCTCCGATTTTTCTACCTATACCGCTAAAAACGTAATATCCAAAACGAAAAAAAATTTTCTCACTCATACAAAAATTAAATATCCCGAATTTTCTACCTACCGCGAAAAAACGTATTTAAAACGAAAAAAATCTCACACACACAAAAATCTATTCCTACCTAGTTATTTTCAAGAAAACACTATTTTTTAATCACACTCCACGATTCTCTTTCATACCGCCCCGGTGCAATTTTGGGCAAACGTGTCCCGAGACCGTTACCCGCACCTGAGCTCAACATAACTCAAATACCTGAAAGAAAAATTTATAATTAACCTACAAATGAAATTAACAAAAAAATCTAACTTTAAAAATTTAAAGTTTAATATAAATTTTATTGCAAAAAAATTAATATTAAAAATTTTTTTAATTTAAAGTGAACTTTAAAATTAATGAATTGAATATTAAATTTTAATTTGACTATACTTTAAGAAAGGGAAAGTTATTTTGAATCAAAAGAAAATTTACGAAACAAAAATTTACAAACCATTAAACAACAATATAAAAAACATAGATATATAAACAATATGAAAAAAAACATTGACAAAAATAATTAATTTACCTAGTACTAGTACTACTAGGAAATAATACATTTCGTCAATGGTGTCACTATGTTGTTATGGTTCCTTCCCTGTTTTAGAAAATTAACTATATTTACTAAAGTGACAAATTCACTTATTATTGAGAAAAAAATCGAAAGATTATAAAAAAAAAAGTTCAAATAAATTAAAAATCATATCTATAAAAATGATTTTTAATTTATAAATTAATTTTATGCATGTGATTGATTTTAGGAAAATAAAATGAACTCAAAAACAAAGTTAAACAGGGAAGGGGTTAAGTAAAAACTGACTCACCGATCGGTGAAACCCACGTTGGTCGATGGATGCCATGCCATCGCGCCTCCTCACAGGAAAATAAAATTAAAAAAAAAATTGGACCTCTCCCGAATATCCCCGCTCGGTGAACGCACTTCTGCACGGGTCGGGAGTATACCGCCGTATTATTCAAATTCCCATTTTTTTAAAAAATACGGCAGTATGCAGGGGCCGCTTTTCTTCGTCCA